>PVJX010038332.1:0-16420 GCA_004027295.1 Dolichotis patagonum
ATTGCATGTATATTTGAGTGGGTAAGATGGATGACCATATTGCTGTTTTTGTCAGATCATGGAGCAGAGCTGTTAACAGTCTCACTGTTTGAATGTCTACTTTATATGTTTTAACTTTGTAATTTGAACAACTATTTCCAAGAAGTCAGTATGTAATTTGTCAAGTAATAATTTCTTAGGTTTTTTTTTTGTTGTTGTTGTTTTCCTTTTTTCCTTGGAATACTGTATTGTCACTACCCTTTATTCTGTATTGTTTTGTTTTGTTTTTTTCTCTTTAAACAAAATTATTTAAGAAAAAGGAAACTAAAATACTGAAACTAAAATACTAACTACTGACTGGTAAGTAATTCAAGCTCTGGTTCATAATTAAAATATCTCAACAGAAAAGAATGCAGAGTAATAGAATTTGTTCCTAGGTACACAGCACTCAGAATTAACAAATGCTAACATCTGGCAATATTTAAGTTTTTCAAAGAAAGAAAATACTAGAACTATTAAAGAAATCTCTTTGGCCTCTTCCATCTCTACTTCCATTCTCCTTTCTTTTTCCACAAAGTTAAATGGCTATTTTTCTTTATAATGATTTTATTTCATTAACATAATAGCAAAAGTTATATTAATTATATATGTAATAATTTTATACATAAATTAAACATAAATGTCATTTAAAGTAATATATTAAAGCTTTACACACTATCTACTATTAAGTAGTTATAATCTAATTAGCTGAATTATAAAATTTTAGTTTGTATAACTGTATCCATGAGTTATATATGACATTCTCTTTTGTGTGTATGTGTGGTTCTAGGGATTGAATTCTGGGTCTTGGCACTGAAAAGCATCCACTGCTTTTAATTTTTAAATTGCCTAGATTGAGCCCAAATTTGAAATCTTCCTACCTCAGTCTTCCAAGGTGATGAGGGTACAGGTGTGTACCATCATGCTCAGCTCTGATATTACTATATAATAACTTTAATTTTATACAAATGACCTCTCATTCTACAAGTCATTCCCAAATTTGTTTTTTCTATGCAATATTATGTTTATAATCTACGCATGGTGAAAAAATATAGCTAATTCACTGACTTTAACATGCTTATATATTTTAAGTCACACATCTAATTATGGACAATAAAGCATTTTCAACTCAGGGATACCGTTAAAAGTATTTGAGATATACATCCTTACTCATGTTATTTGATACCCTTTTGAAGGTTTTCATAATTTAATTGTGGTTCATGTTACATCAATCTTTGGAATATATTAAGACTTCCTGGAGTCTGACATGGTGCCAGTTTTCACAATATTCCATGTGTGCCTTAATCAATTTGTATTTTTTCTCTTAAAGACTGAATTTTGTACATGTGTTAAATCACACAACTCCCATTGCTCAAATTTACAATACTTTTTCCAGCTTTTCTGCTTGACCTATCCACTTCTGAGAATAGTAAATTTTTTTTTTTGTACTGGGGATTGAACTCATAATCTTGTGCTTGCCAGGCGGGCACTTAGGCCACTGAGCTAAATCTCCAGCCCGAGAATAGTGAATTGAAATCTTTATGTGTAGCAAAGAAGTTGCTAGATTTTCCATTAAACAGGACAGTAGTTGCGTACATGTGAAATGAGTATTATAAGGAAAGGCCATGTGTGTAATCATATTTTCTTAGCATACTGTGTCCAATATCACTTTCTTGAATTTATTTTATCTGGTGTTATTGTTTTAACAGTTTCTACTAGTTAGAATTAGGACATGTTTTTCCATCTTTACTTTCAGTTTCCTGGCTCATTCTGTTATACATACCTGTTTAAAAAAGTATAGATCCATGTCTACAGTTTTAGAAATTTCACTTGATATTTTCTAGCTTCTAATAGAAACCTTATTCCATTTATAATTTTTTTGAGTGTTGATTTATTGGAAGTTCCTTTCATCTTTCTGTGTTTTGTGTCTGTAATAATTTTTCCTCTTTCTTGCTCTGCTTTCCTTTAGGAAAACAAAGTATCCCTACTGCCTGATCCAGTGATCTTGTTCCTGGCTGTCTACCCTAGAGAAACAAGAAATAAGAAAGTGTATATATGTGAAGATGACCCTTGAAGCATTATCTATGATGATGAGAACATCAAAACATATGTGCAGCAATATAGAACATGAGGAAATGTAGCATAATGAGAAATGTTCACTGATGTTCTATTAGTAAAAAAAGTAGAAAACAAAACCCCACATGCACAGCATGCACAGTGATTTCAGCCATATAAAGATGTGTTGGTGTCTGAAAGATGTCCAGCCCCGCTGTGAGCAGTGCAGCATGCCTCTGCCATGGACATTCAGTGGTACCTGCCACACACAACACACCTCATTCAGCCTGCATCTCACAACCCTCGCTGTCTCCAGTCTCAGCATCCTAGCCAGAGATGCTCATTGCCATCCATAAAGCTCTTTAATTCACTGTATTATCATTCAGCACTCTCCTCGAAAGCACAACTGGTAGCTTTCACCAGTCAGTGCTACTGTGAGTGTGTGTGCGCGCACGCACACACGTGCGTGTGCATGTGTAGAGATAAACAGAAAGCGAGAGGAGGCCTGACTTTAAGGAATTTACTGATAAGCCAGTGGTAGCTGCAATCCCAGGCTCTGCAGGGTGGCCCCCCACCTCAAAACAATTTAAAATGTGTTGTGCACATGCACCAGCCTCCGTAAGGAATGCAATCATCACGTACTGCAAACATGCTGTAATAAAGATAAAAATTCAAAAAAAATTAAAAGAAGGAAACCGGTGGGCAGAACTCCTTGACAGATGGAGGTCACTCTTCCCCTATTAAGGCCTTTAAGGAATGGGATACAACCCACCTCCATCACTCTGGGTAACCTACTGCACTCAGAATTCACTTGATCACATTTTAACTGCATCTAACCCACACCTGTGCAGACATGTCTATAGAAAGGATTGAAAATGTGTCTGGGAACTTCTGCCCAGGCAAACTGACAGTGTGACCATCATACTTAACCTCTTCATGTTACTCATCTGCCATCCATGTAGAAGGTTTTCACTGGATACCAGTAATGCACCAGGCTTGGCTGTATCCCCACTCACTCTGGATTAATGCCTCCCCATGAAAGCAATGAATCCCAGATCAACTGGCCACTCTCCCACCTGCTGGGAGTCTACTCTGGAAATAACCCTGGCTTTTGAGCAAAGCAGGTCCTATAAGAAGGTGAAGAGGAAGGAAGGAAGGAGGGCGGGAGAGAAAGAAGGAAGGAAAGAAGAAACAGAGGGAGAGAGACAGCAAAGAAGGAAAAAGAAAAGGAGAGAAGGACAGGAGAAAGAGCAATAAATAAGAATAGTATCTTGTGAACATAGTGGAATAATTTCTTTTAAATCACCTTCTGTGACTGTAGGCCTTACTTTCACAAAATCTAATAAATGAATTCAAGGTTGTGGTAAGAAAATGAAAATTGGAAAAACCATCATAGAAATATATGCAAGGTAGAAATTTAGTTCTCAGGGATTTTCAGAGGTTTATGCTTAAGTCTCAACACATGAAACCAGAGCCCTGGAACACGCTTCTCTGTCCTCTCAGGAGGCTGCACTTACTGTATTAGCAGAGTGTCTTTTCGCTGGCCTCACAGCCACCTTCCTGTGCCAAACTGGAGGAACCTCTTGCATCCAAACCTTCTGCTTCTGGGGGAAAATAATTTTTGAAGCAAGTTTGGCTGATGCTATGCAAAGAGTGTTCAAGACTCACAGCTACCAGGATATTAAATAACAGCTGAGGAAAATTAAAAATATTTATAGTAGTAAACAAGGCAATAATAGCAATGCCTTAGGAACTCTTTCTTCTAGTCAGCATAAAGCTCTGGGGTTGGAAGGATAATTGCATTATTGTTTTTGCTCTACAGAAACTGCACATTGAGAATAATTATCAACACAACTGCTCATCCACCTGTTTCCTGGTTCTTATGACTTTTTGACCTGGAAGGAACCTGGGACAAGACAAGGCCTCTTGATGCATGCCCTGGGGAGGTGTGTTCAGTGCTTATGATGCCAGAAACATCAGGAATCTCCAGATGCAGATGCGGAGTTACTGCCTCCGACTCCAGACAGGGACACTGGAAAGAGCCCCGCTTGGTACAAGTATCCGGAGTCAGCTGAGTTCTTACAGCAGCTTTCTGTTATGAAGGAGGCAACTGAACTGTACTATAACAGAAACTGTAACATTTAATTGTATTATAGTTCATTTTTAAAACCTTAACAGTAGGAGAGCATCCACTTGGAGTGGCTTGGGTTTATGTGGCTTTTAAAGAGCTTTCTCCTCTAACATTCAATAGTCATTATTGTCCATGTTTTAATAATAATATCCAGCAAGGAAAAAGTCATTTAAATAAGCATCTATCCCAACTTGCTTTTGAAAGTTTGCTAATATATCATTGGTAGAGTTAATTTTATTGTTTCATTTTGTGAACAATCACGAAAACAAGCAGGACTTGACTACTGGCCCAGCAGGAAGAATCCAGCAGTATGATCCAGCTAACAGCTGGTAGGAAAAATCCAGGTGACCAACTGCACCCTGCTACATTTGGTGGGACCTGGTGACCAGCGGGAACACCAGTGACACAATAAGGACCTGACTAGGACACATACACAATGTACAATCAGGACTAGCAGTTCAGGGAAATTCCTAAGCAACAGTAAAATATGAACCAGCAGGGACTAAATTAGTGACACAGTGCTGTGCTTGGGTACAAAGACACATGGAAGGGAGATACACCTTGTCTCCCGGTTTTTTTTTTCCTTTTATTTTGTCTTATCTTTTTCTTTCTTTTCTGTTTTCTAAATGGCTGGGGAGAACTCCATCCACAGAAAACTAATCCCATCCCCCTAAACTAGAGATCATATTCAGATGATCCCTTGCTTACTCCTATATTCTTTCTCTTCTGCCCTCTTCTCCAGTTTCCTGAAGCTTGCATGATCATACTTTGTCCTCCAGCTTGCTTCTGCTTCCTTTTCAATTATCTTTGGTTTATGTACTTCTTAAATCTCCTCATGGGTAAAACCACAGTTCCAAGGGAAAACATTTTGCATATAAGCTCCTAATTTACAATCATTTCTGTTATATAGCTATAAATTTTTCTCCAATGGTTTAAGGTACAAGTCAATAGTTAACACTGTTTGTCAGTTTCTAAACTGTGCTTAATTCTATTGTTATTGCTCATTCTACTAATTTAGCTAAGATGTCATATCTGTTGTACTCAGTTATTCTCTTTTCATAACAATACTGGGATACTTTTGGGTAATAACCTCACCACAGCCCCTCACTAAAGGACTGAGAACTGAGGCAAATAGATACCAACACCCCACACTTAACTAATTGGGAAAGTAGAACATTGGGGCAGACACAAACCAAAAACTTCCTACACACAGGTGACATTCCTGAAGAACACAGTTTTTCTAGAGAGGCCTTGATACTAGCAATACAGCTACTTACTACAAAAACATACAAGCATCAACACAGAAAACAAAATAAAAAATTTTGTAACAGAAACTGACAAGACGCAGAAGCAAAATGCAATCTCAGATTTCTAGGCCCCCTTGAACAAGTTCCTCAGGAGACATTGAGATAGAGGGAAATGGAGGCACATACCTGAAATTTTTGAAATGATAGCACATGAAATAAAGAAACCAATCCATGAGGCTACAGAGAAAATCATATCAGAAATAATCTTTCAGGTAAGAAAAGAAATGATGAATATAATGAAGGAATTGTGCAGCAAATCCATAGGAGACAGATAAAAAAATGGATGACAGAAAAATTATGGAAACCTTGAATTACCAATATAGGAAAGAAGTAGAATGAATAAAACAGATTCAAATGGATATCCAGGATATTAAAAATTCCATTGAAAGCTAGTGAAGAAAAATCTCTTAAAAATAATAAGGGATCAGGAAATAACAATTCAACAGCTGTAAGATGATGCAAAGAAAAAGTAAAAAAAATATAAGACAGATAAGAGTCAATGAAAAAGTAGGGGTCAACTTACATGACGTAAAAAAGATTATTTACAGAACTAACAGCAGAAAATTTCCCAAATATAGGAACAGAATCTGACATTCAGATAAGTAAGGCATATATAATTTCAATTAGTCATGAGCAAAATAAATCTATACCCAGACATATTTGCAATCAAGATAGCAGAAATTCAGCACAAGAACAGAATATTTAAAGTTGTTAGAGAAACAAAACAGATCAACTATAAAGGAAGGCCCATCAGAATCATGGCAAACCCTCAAGTCAAGAAGAGCTTGGAGTGAAGTGTACCAAGTCCTAAAAGAAAATAACTTCCAATCCAGATTGATGTACCCTGCAAAACTATCTCTCAAAATTAATGCAGAGATAATATACTTTCATGACAAAGAACAGAGGAAATTCATGACACCAAACCAATCCTACAAAGAGTACTAAAAGATATTCTAGACAGAGATAATAATGACAATTTCCAGAACCACAACAGAAAGAAATCACCAGGCAAGGAAGTGATTAAACAGTGGGGAAAAGAGGGAATGAATAGCAGGAAAATAACATGACAAAGACAATCCAACACATATTGGTTATAACCATCAATGTAAATGCCCTCAATTCACCAATCAAAAAAAAAACAGACTGGCAGAATGGATCAAGAAACAAGATCCAGCAAAAATGATATATACAATAAAACATTGAACTTAAACAGAAATTCATAGACTGAAAATCCAAGGATGGAAAACAATATTCCACACAACAGAAATTTAGAAAAAAGCGGGGGTAGCAACTCTGTTTGCAGACAATGTGAACTTCAAACCAAGAATGATCCAAAGAGATAAAGAAGCTCACTACATACTTGTTATAGGAAAACTTCAAGAGGAAGAGATAATAATCATAAATACATATGCAGCAAAAATGGGAGCATCCGAACGTATAAGAAAAATATTAATAGATATGAAAAATCAAATAAGCAATAACATAATTGTAACATGGGATCATAATACCTCACTGTCACAAAGAGATAGATAAACTAGACAAAAATTAGTAAAGAAATATCTGAATTGAACCAACTTGTAAATATATAAACTTAGTAGATATTTATAGAGCATTCCACTTAATAACATCAAAATACACATTATTCTGTCGTGTACTTGGAATATTCACTAAAATAGAGCATATACTATTTCATAAAACATCTTAAGTAAATGCAAAAGAATTGAAATTACCCCATGAGTATTATCTAATCATAGTAATTAGATATCAATGGCAAAAGAAACTGCAAAAACTCCATAAACACATGGAAGTTAAATACCACTTTCCTGAAAAACCAATGGGTCACAGATGAAATTAAAGAAGAAATTTAACAATTAAATGAAAATTCATATATAACATATCAGGACCTGTGGAACATAATGAAAGCAGTCTTAATAGGGAAATCCTAATGAAGTCCCACATCAGGAAAACAGAATGAGTTCAAGTAAACAACCTAATGTTGCACCTCAACCTTCTAGAAGAAGAGCAAGGCAAGCCCCAAGTTCATACAAGGGATAAAATTATAAAGATCAGAGCAGAAATTAATGAAATTGAGATTAAGAAAACAACACAGAGAATTGATGAATCAAAGACATGGTTCTTTGAAAGAATTGAAATTCCCTGAAAAACCCTTAGCCAACCTTATCAAAAAAAAAAAAAAAAGGAAACAAAAGACTCAAATTCATGCAATGAAGAAAGAAAATGGCAAATACAATGCAGCAGATTATAGACAATGACTACATAGGATTCATGCCAAGAATGCAGGGATGGTTCAACATATGCAAATCAATAAATGTAAAAGACTTCATCAATGGAGCAAAAGACAAAATCACATGATTATCTCAATGGACATAGGAAAAGCTTCTGATAAAGTCCAACACTCATTCATGAGTAAAACCCCTACAGAAAATTGAAATAGATGGTCTTTACCTCTATCTGATAAAAGCCATCTATAACAAACCAACAACCTATATCATACTAAATGGACAAAAACCGAACACCTTCACTCTAAAATCAAGAACAAGACAAGGATGTCCACTATCACAACTCCTATTCAGTATGTTTCAGGAAACATTATCCAGTGCAATTAGACAAGAGAAAGGAATTAAAAGAAAAAGAATAGGAAGCAAAGAAGTTAAATTATTATTTGCAGATAGCATACTATGAAGAACATGAAAATTGTTATTTAGAAAGTTAAAAAATAAAATATTAAATAAAAAAAATGTGATGTTAGCTGGTCATGGCATTGGATGCCTGTAATACCTGCACCCTGGGTGGTGGAGGAAGGAGGATCATGAATTCAAGCCCAGCCTAGGCACACACACACACACACACACACACTGCACAAATAAAGTGTTGAGGATGTAGCTCATCATAAAGGCTCTCTGGGTTCCAACCCCAGTATTTAAAAAAAAGTCTAAAGTATCAGATTCCTCTCTTAACTTCCACAATTTTACAAACCTTAAGAAGGAGTAATTCAAGAGATGAAAGGATAATGAGCTGATCCTGAGCCTTGAAACACAGCTCCTTTAGAAATTTATCTGATGCGTTTTCTTTCTTTGTAACTATGTGAATGAGGCAAGAAGAAGGCATGTGGAAAGAATCATATTCTGTTTGAGAAATCCTCACTCTGCTACCTCCCCCAAAAGGAAGGCCACAGGCAGCCAGCATCTCTCCATTGGCCATCCCATACTTCCCTGCACACCACCATTACCTGCTCGCTACTAGGTGATGGGTCGACAGTTGTCAGCAAGGCAGGAAGACCCCCATCTTTATATGGCTGATATCCTACCTCACTTTTGTCTCATTCTAGGTCAATGCAAAATTGCATGATGTATTCTTGATTCATTAATGTAAGAATGAATGCCATTACATATAAAGATACTTGGTATCATTCATCATAAAATTGTAAACCAAAATCATAATGAAGTTCAGTTACACATCCACTCGGTTGGCTGTAACCAAAAAGGTGGGTAACAATCAGCACTGGCAAAGATGTGGAAGACTCAGAATCCTCATACACTGCTGGTGGAATTGCAAGTGGCAGCACTGTGGAAGACACTCTGGAACTGCCTTGAATGATTAAACATAGGGTAAGCACGCAACCTAGCAACTTATTTCCTAGGTATAGACCCTAAGGAGCTGAATGGAGGTATTCAAAGAAACACATGTGTATTACTTTCATAGTATTAGTGTTCTCAATAGTCAAAAGGTGGTGATGAGCTAAAGATCTACCTGCTACTAAACAGATAAACAATGCGGTATATCCTGCAATGGGATTCTATTTGACTCTCAAAAGGACTGACATACTGACAAATGCTACAATGTACAGGAGCCTTGAAAATGCTATGCTGGATGAAAAAAGTCAGAAAAGACAGCATACTGCATGATTCCACTTAAGTGAAATATCCAGAATAGAGAAATCTGTAGAGCAGAGAGCAGAGTAAGAGTTGCTGAGGGCGCAGGTTGTGACAGGATAGGAGAGGAATGCTAGCAAGACATATAGGGGTTTGGAGGGTAATAAGTATGTTCTAAAACTGACAGTGATGTTAAGGTGATCACACATATCTGTGAATATAACAAAAACCACTGAATTATAATTTTAAATGGCTATGTGTGTGAATTATATCTTAATATTACTATATTTTTTAAAAAAGAAAGAGACAGATGAACAGAGACAGAGAGAGACAGGGACAGAGACAGAGGTCTCTCTGTGGCCCTGGGAGCTCTGCCCCTCCTCTCTTCTCTCCACACATGGTCCCTCCTTACGCCTGTCTTCTTCCCGGTGCATGTGTTTATGGTCCTCAGGTAGAAGGCAAGCTGCCAGGTCCTACATCTGCTTCTCCTTTGTAATCCGTAGATCTCATAGAATAAAGGCACTGACACAATAAGCACTCAGTAAACTTTCAAGAGACAGAATCATTCATTGGTTCAAATTTAGAATCATTTTCTGGTAATTGCTAGCTTTATGATCTTTTTATGAAAGAGTAAATGACCATTTTTCCCCTTAACATGTTTCCTTGACTCTTTCTCTTTCTCACATTTTTGGAATGAGGCTGTTCAGCATTATTATGTCTGGGCCCTCTCTCTTGCCAGTCTCATTTCATCCTTGTCCGTTGCCCTCTCCTGGCCTCTCAGTTCCTGAAATCTCTTGCTGTTTCTATCACAGGGTATTTGTATTGGCATCTTCTGCACTACCTCCCCCTGATTCGTGCCCACTTCTCTTCATATGTCACCTGTAGCTTCCCTTCCTCTGGATTCTTTCCCTGAGGGTGAGGAAAATGTCAGGCTGTCATTGTTTTCTCAATTTTCCTGTGACACTTGGCACTTGTCCCAGTTTCACAATGACATTTCCTCAGGTGATTTCCAAATGTCTTTTCCCCTCTAAATTGTAAACCCAGGGAGAATGCAGACATTGCTTCTTTGTGTATTTATCTCCAGTGCCTGGTACAGTTACTGGGTTCTTGATGGCATTCAGTAAATACTTCTGTATGAATGAATGACTGGATTCTTTATGGCTGGCAAGCAAAGCACAAAAGAACCTTCAGTGCTTATGTAAACAAAACTTCATAAATTAGCCATCTGTGTGGTTGACTGTGTGTCAATCTGAAGGACAGAATGGAAAAAGATGAGAATCCATAGATGCCAACAGTGGGAAGGGGTCCAGACCAAAATTCCAGGCAGTATTGGCCCACCGCTGGCAGCTTGATCTGATGTTAAGTCGCTGGATCCCAGAGATCCTGGAAACCATGTGCAGATGTTGCTGCTTGTGGCCAAAATGATAAGAAGATAGGGCTGAAGCCCTAAAAAGGGAAACAAGTCCTACTATGCAGGAATAACCTCCCATAGATTACAATCAGAAAGGCAATAAAAATGCCAGTGGTGTCAATAAATGACATTAGTAAGGGAGAAAATAGTGCCAGCACACAGGAACCACTGCTCTTAGAAAACACTAGAACTTCCCAGTGGGAGAAGAGAGTGACAGCACCAGACTGTGTCCCTGCAGTAGGAGGCATGGACCAGAAAGGACCTAGAGATTAAACCAAGTTTGTGGATGGAAATCATAATCAAGCAGGGCACTGGGAAGGTGACAGTCACCATGTATGGTTCTGACAAACAAAATCCTTCAAACCAAGCTCATTACTGGAAGCCCATTAAGTGACACAAACCAAGCAGTGAAAGCTTGGTATACATTAAATTTTAAAAACTTTTATTATTAGAAATCCCAAGGTTTTACATTTCATTGTACAATTTACTCCCATACTGCACGGACAACATTTGTTCCTAAGGTCTGAAAGCATTCTGGATGACTTCAAAAGAGAATGCATGCTGGACAAATAAATTTCAGGTAGATTAAAGATTTAAAATAAATGGAACTATAAAAGTTCTTGAAAAATGCATTCATATTTTTATGTAGATGAGGAGCATGTAAACCCCAAATAAACATAAATGCAGAGGGAAAACCTTAAACCACAAAGAAAAATAGATATATTTGACTACTGAAAAAGTAACAATTGTATCTGATAATAACTACAATAATCAGAGAAACAGAAGACAAGAAGAAACAGCAGCGTGCTGTAAAGAGCCAATTCATCAATGCCCAAAATTCAAAATCTCAGTGAGAAAAAGATGCATCCTATTATAAATAAGAAATTAAATTTTACCTGTTATTGTGAAAAGAAATTCTTTCATTTTGCTTCTAAGACTTTTAGGTTTTGGGCACACACCAGTCAGGTGGGACCAGCAGCGTGGAAAAGTATGAAGCACTGGCAAGAACAGGAGCCAGCAGCTGGTAAGTTAGGTAAAAAAAGCATTGAGCTTCGGCACACGGGCACGCGGAATGGAAGCAGGCTGGGCCACCATTCTGTATCAAAGGGCTCTGGAAGAACTCAACAGAAGACCAGTCCCAGCCCCCACATCCAAAGGCCAAGAACAGCCCATTACCCACCACAAATTCCACTGCCAGCTGGGCAGCTGGTACATTTCTGGTATCCAACTTGGACACTAACACAGAACTGTGGACACCAGAGGAATTTTACTACTTTTATTTTTCTTTGTTTGTTTGATTGGTTTTCCTTTTCCTGTCTAGTTGATTTTTTTTTTGTGGTTACTTTTTTTTCTTCTTTCACTAGTTAAGTTTCTTACATTTCTTTTTGTTCTCTTCTACTTGTGTTTTTTCTCTTTCCTCAACTATCTTGCTTGATTTTATGATACTTTCATGTGAGTAAACATTGTCTTTTCTCTTTCTGGTTCACTTCAATACTCCTCTGCTTTCTCTTTCATTCTTTCTATCCTGTGTCCCAAAATTTGGGTGATCATTTTTGTCCTACAGACTTGCTTCTACTATATTTGACATCATTCATCTATCTTGTTCCCAGTCTTTCTTAATTCCCATCCCTGCAACATGGTAAAATCACTCCATTAAGGAGAAAAATCATTGCATACAATTTCCTGGTATACACTGGATTCTGTTACATAGCTTTAGAGTTTACTGCTGTGGTTGAAAGTATCAGGGGGATAGCTACCAAGGGTTGTCAGTAGCTGGGCTGTACTTGATGCCATTGTTATTGCTAACTGTACCATTTTAGCCAGGATGTCCTCCCTATTATAATCAATAAAATTTTGCTCTTGTATGACAATGCTGTGATTGTATGGGGGTCATAACCACCATCATAGTCCAGTACCAAAGGACTAGTGCTAAGTCAAACAGATAGCAGCTTCTCATCCTTAATAAACTGAGAAGGTAGGTTCTTGGGATAGACAGAAAGACTGTCTAGAAGACATCCCTGAGGAGCAGACATTTCAGTCTCAATACTAGTTAAAAAGCTGCCTATCAGAAGAAATCTACATGCATCAACACAGAAGATAAAATGAAATAGAAAATAGAAAATGACAAGATGCAGAAGACTTCCAGGTTTTTATTATTTGTTTTAATGAAAGTACATTAGCAGGGGTATGAAATGGTGCTACTTGTTCATATATTGCTTTTAAAAATATAAAATTGGCAATTGATTTGGCCTTTATGGCACACTTTAGAGAGAATGACATCTCTCTATCTCTGTATCTCTATCAAAACACTTACAATTTTCATGTCATTTAACTTGAAAACTCCAATTCTGAAAACTTTTCCTAAAACACAGGGATGAGGACAACTATTTAGCTGTACAGTATGTTCACTGTGATGACACTTCAAATAGATATACAAATACCATGTCCTTATTGAGTTCATATTTGTAAAGCTACTTGGATGCATAATAAATGCTCTATAGTATTTACTAAGTGAAAATAAAAATAAATAAAATATCAGGCTGTCTATATAGCTCAGTGGCACAGTGCCTGCCTGGCACACATAACATCCTGAGTTTGATTCCTAGTTCAAAAGAAAGAAAAACAGACAGACAGAAAGAAAGCAAGCAAGAAAGAAAATAACATGGTTCAGCTGTGAAAACTGGCTAAAGCTTTACTCACCATCTGATCTGATTGGTAGAGCAAGTGTATGTGTGTAGACATGTACACATACACCTCAAAATAATAAAATCCAGTGACCTTGGTGAGATGATTTTACTTTCTTCACTGCCTGCATTTCCTAAGTCCTTGCAGTGTTCACAATATATGCAGAACACACTGCTGAAGCATAATGAGCTTGGATTTTAACTTACTAAAAGGAAAAGTACTATACAACTGATAAATTCCTTGAGGAATTTAAACATAAAATTTATGCAAAAGTTTCTATAAACTCTACAACATAATGGTGAGGTACATTCTTTAGTAACTATCCAGAGATTTTTTTCTTAGGTTCATTTCAGAATTGACAGCAATTCCCAGACATAATTTTTGCCATAAATTGTTTCCTCTTCAGGAGGCTGAAAAGGCTCCTTGCCTGTGAGATTCACACAGATCACCAGGGAATTATTTATCATCTTCCCGTGCCAGCTGAGATCCAAACCAAAGTCTTGAATCCAGATTGACTCCACCTGGACATCCTCAGATGAGATAGATTTGCCGCAGACCACCCAGCTGCCCACAGATGACTGTGACAGCCAGGCTGCAACTAGTGACAAAGTCTCCACAATCCAATTTGATCAAGAGCAAAATCCAGTGACTGACAGAGCAGACAAACCACATCCACGGAAAGGTAGCCGTGGGTTCAGTGTAGACCAAGAAGCTGGTGCAGGGCGTGGATCAGTGAAGCCCTGGGTACAGCTCACCAGGAAAAAGCCTCTACTAATCAAGAACCAAAAATAGCAACTGGGTCTCTGATTTCCACTTGAAATTCTATCAAACAGTGGGAGATTCTATAAAGGCCTAAGAAAAAAATTACAAGTTGCATGTGTTCAATAATTTTTCCAGTAGGTCATTAACAGGACCACGTTCCTGAAAACTAATTTAAGCATCCATCTTCCTTATGGAAATCTCAGCACTCACTCTCTCTGCTTAGCTTATACAGAAGGCTCAACCATTAGATTTAACAAAAAACCAGTGAAGCAAAGGACTTTTTCTCCCAGAAACACTGTAAGGGCAAAAGCAAGCCAGCCCTCAGGACCCTCTCCTCTCTCTAAGACCAGGGACCCAGAGAGGACAGCAAAGAAAATCTGGAAATTGAGAGCCTCTGAAGTAACCTTGGTGATGAGGTCAGTAGCTCCAGGAAGGAATTGTCCGCACATGTGAGGAACCATTTGCGATCACGGCCTGTACATCCTGAACTAAGCACAAGGATTTAACATCCTTGGCTTAGTTCAGGCTCTGGTGCAAGGCCATTTCCACTAAGCCAGGCTCCTGCTACCACACTGAATCCAAGAAAACCACCTGTGTAGATCCAGCACACCAGAGACCGGCCCACTGGAACACAAATGATCCCCACTAGCTGCTGATAATTGGTATTATGTGGTCATGACAGGGGTCTTCTAATAGTTTAAAATCTCTACCATGTCTTGTAGATTTGTGATGTAACCTGTCCTTGATTTGCGTTTACTTTGTCTTGTGTTACTCCTTTATCTCTGCTTTAAATATCTGATTACACAGCATTTAATTTAAACTGCAAACATTTGTTGAACATTTACATTTTTTAGAATTTGTACTAAATACTTTACATATATCATCTAACAGCTACATTATTTTAGGAAATAGATGATAGATTATGTTTTACTTTATAGATGAAAAGATTGAGGCCTACAAAATTTAGGTCATTGTTTTAATGTCATGTACTAAGGAAAAACCCAGGAGTTGAGTCCAAATGATGATCGGCCTTCACTTTTAATCATTGTATCAAACCACAGCACCTTCAAAAAGCCAAAGGTGTACAACCTCATACTTGGTCCACCAAACCTCATACATCATATGACTACTACCAGATAAGGGGTCTAACATGACACAAGATGTAAAGGAATCCTACTGGAAAGGCAATCTTATGACATGGAGCACTGTCCCCACTTGCTGTTCAAAGACCAGACTCCAGAAGAAAGGAAAAAACACCTGGGATTGACTTGGTGTTGTATTTCTATTTTACTTGTGAAAAAACCTAAAGTCCAGATTTCATAATACCCAAGTGTTTTACTCAGCCAGTTGTCAGTGTTCCAGTTCAGTCTCGGGGGCTGTCAGCCCCAGCTGTGCATGGAGACAGAACTCAAAAGTCTGAGAGAATCAGCCTCCTCATGTGCAGAGGACACAGTGACAAATGAGAGTGTGCAAATGCTGCTCAGTTAACCGGGTGACTCCATTTGGCTTCTTCCAGTGAAGAGGAAGATGCAGCTTTACCATATCTACTGCTCCTGTGTGCTGCAAACAGAGTTGTGCAGGGAAAAGATTCACTCTGCATCCCCAGGAACCTCTCCTGTGTCATACCACCTCCTGAGAGTCAGCAGTGCAAGGAGACTCAAGTTACAATGCGTGGAATGTAAAGGTGACTGAGCCCCCAGCTCTATGGCACATATATCTTCTCATTGGGAGATGGGAAATAAGCCAAGGAAAGCACTAAGAGTAACAGGAGACCTGAATTCAGGTTACAGGCTGCACAAGAAGCTAGACAGCTGACCCGACCAGATGTGGCTAGCAACCACATCTAACTTTGGGGGTCAAGATAAGTGTCCAGAATTTGTCTTACACAATAAAAGGGATCTGATTCAGATTCCTGATGGCAGGAGAGGGTTCACCAGGCAGAGCAGCTGGAAGACAGTCAGGTGTGGTAGGTATGCCTGTCACCCAACACTCTAGGAGGCTGAGGCAGGAGGATCACAAGTTCTAAGCCGGAATGTGTAAGTCAGTGATTTAGTGAGATTCTGTCTCAAAGTAATAATAAAAAAGGCCAGAGAATTAGCTAGGTGCAAAGACTTTGGTCTCAAACCCCCCAAAACAAACGAAGAAATCCGATTAAGAC
>PVJX010038333.1:0-16401 GCA_004027295.1 Dolichotis patagonum
TTCACAGGTGTGATTCAGTTCTGTTATGTCTTTGCTGATTTTCTGTCTAGTTGATCTGTCCCTTTGTGTCAATGGTGTGTTAAAGTCTCCTGTTATAATTGTGTTATTGCTTATTTGATTTTTCATTTCTGTTAGTATTTGCTTTATATAGCTGGGTGCTCTGGAATTTGGTGCATATATATTTAAGATTGTTATCTCTAACTCTTGCAGTTTTCCCCTAACTAGTATGTAGTGACCTTCTTTAACTCTTTGGATCATTCTTGGTTTGAAATTCACATTGTCTGCAAATTGATGGCTACTCCCGCTTTTTTTTGTTTTCCTGTTGCATGAAGTATTGTTTTCCATCCTTTGACTTTCAGT
Organism: Dolichotis patagonum; assembly: GCA_004027295.1. Taxonomy (NCBI): domain Eukaryota; kingdom Metazoa; phylum Chordata; class Mammalia; order Rodentia; family Caviidae; genus Dolichotis; species Dolichotis patagonum. The sequence continues at coordinate 361 of PVJX010038333.1, forward strand.
CTATGAGTGTCCTTTTGGGTTAGATGGGTTTCTTATAGACAGCATATGGTTGAATGTTGTTTCATGATCCATTCAGCCAGTCTGTTTCTTTTGATTGGTGCGTTGAGGCCATTTACATTAATGGTTGTAACTGTTATATATTGATTTATTGTTGACATATTATCTTTCTGCTATTGTATCTTTAGCTTTCCATTCTGTTTAATTGTCTGCCTTGCTTGGTGGTTTTATCCCATGTGTATCTAGAATGTCTTTCAATATTTGAGAAGTCTGCTGTGATTCTGATAGGTTTTCCTTTACAGGTGATCTCTCTTTTGTCTCTAACAGCTTTTAGTATTCTGTTCTTATGGTGGATTTCCAGGATGGTGATTATTATGTGTCTGGGTGTAGTTTTATTTTGGTTATGGCTGTTTGGAGTTGTATATGCTTCACTTATCCAAATGTCAGTTTCTCTTCTCATGTTTGGGAAGTTTTCAGCTATTACTTCTGTGAATATCCTCTTGATATCATTTGGGCTGACCCCTTCTTTTTCATTTATCCCTATTAATCTTATGTTATTTTTCTTTGCATCATCTTGCAGATGTTGAATTGTTATTTGCTGATTCTTTGTTATTTTTAAGAGATCTTTCCTTTCCTGTTCACTGGCTGCAATCTTATCTTTGAGGTCTGAAGTTCTATCTTCACTTTCGTTGAGGCTGTTTTGGCACCTTTCAATTGCATTTTTGATTTCCTGTATATCTCTTTGAATCTGCTTTATGTATTCTGTTTGTTTCTTACAGTGTTCATTCAGGGATTCTATCTGTTTGCTTTGTTCCTCTAATTTTTTAGCTGTGTTTTCACTAGATGTGTTCACTATTTCTTTCACCATTTTTATCATTTCTTTTTTTACCTGGGCAAGTACTTCTGATTTGAATTTCTCCATAGCTTCCCCTAGTTGCATCTTTATTTCATTTGATATCATTTCAGACATTTCAGGTGTATGGCTTGTTTTTTCTTCTATGTACATGGCTCCTAAGCTTTCTTGGGGTGGGCTGGAGTTTGGAGCCTGCCTTTTGGTCTTTCCTTTTGTCATTTTTCTATATTTCCTTGCTTTGAGTGGTGTTCCAAGGCTTCCTCTGGATGTGTGGCGAGTTATCTCCTGCACCCTCAGTTCCTGGAGCAGTGCTGGATGGCCCCCAGGCTCTTGGCTCCCCCATAGGGTCCTAACTCCCTCTGCAGGCTCTTGGCTCCCTAAATTGTAAGGCGGGTGCTGGGCCTGGGGAACTGGAGCCCTTGGAAACTCAGGCCCCAGTCCTTTGTCCTAGGGAGTGGGAAAGATCTCCCAGGCGGTTAGTCCCCCAGCTTGACCTCTGCCTCCCGAACTGAGAGAACATTGCTGGGAATGCTGTACTAAGGTGGTGGAGCTTCTGGGACTCGGTCCAGTGTACCGGTAGCTAGCCAGCAGCTTGATTTCCTGGGGCCCAGGTCTTGAAGCTGTTTTTGAATGCAGCTTCTATGTGCATCCATATACATATATTTTTGGTGTGAAAATCATTTTTATTGTATAAATAACTAGAATTGGAATTTCTGGGCTCCATAATATATTTAAATTTATAAAAGCTGCAGAATATTTGAAAGTGGTTCTATCATTTAACCTTCCATTGTATGTTATATGAGAAACGTGTAGAGTTCACATCCTTGACAATACTTGGTAGAGTAAATATTTGTGACTTTACCCATTTTAGTGGATCTGAAATACCATATCATGGTGATTTTAATTTGTATTTTGCTGACAATGAGATAATGTTGAACATCTTTTTATGTCGTTTTGGGTAGTTTCTATATTTATTTTAAAATTCATATACATTTCTTGCCTATTTTTTTACACTGGATTCTTTTTATTCTACTGTAAGAGTTCTTTATATATTCTGGATATAAGTCATTTGCCAGATTTCATGGCTAAAAACATTTTCTACTAGTTATTTGCTTACCTTGTGATTCCTAAATAGTAGCTTTGAATCAATCTTATGCAAGCAGTGCTCTTTTAACGACTGAGTTCTGTTCCTGAATGGATCACTAAGTGAGGAATTGTATGTGGCATGTACATTACAATATTCAGAACAAAGAAATAGTCAAAGGAAACTTCATCCTGAGGACTTTGCTTGTATTTGCATAATGCTTACATGCACTGCACTGTGTAACAACATAAAACTATAGTACAGTATAATTGACACAAATTACAGTACTGCACTATAGAAGGAGCCACCATAAGACCTCACTGCTGCCCGCATTCCTGAGTCGAAAATCCAACTGTAAGTCATAAATCAGAATAGCTGTTAAACAAGTAGGCCCTTAAACAAGGGATGTCTGTGTTTATATGAAGTTTATCATATTTTTGTTTAATAATCAATGCCTTTGTAACTTATCATTAAATATGCTAAATTTTGACTACCTGAAAGTTAGGAAAAATTTCCTCCAGGCACCAATGTTTATTAATTGTTACATTATGATGTGAGGTAAGGTTCAAAATTGATTTGTTTTCCATATGAATACTCAAACACTCCTTTTCTGTTAGTTGAAAAGATTATCCTTTCCTTCTGGATTGTTTTATTACCTTGTCCAAAATACAAATGAACCACATATGTTTATGTTGAATTATGTGTTCTGCTCCTTCAATATATACCTATCCATACATGAGTACTATACTGCCTTGATTTTTGTGCAATAGTAAGTTTTGAAGTCGCATAATGTTACTGCTGTGAGTGTGTTCTTCAAAATTGTTTTTGGCGATTTCAGATCCTTCAAATTTCAATAGAAATCCTAGGCTCAACTTGTCAATTCCTAAAAAAGGTCTGCTAGGATTTTGATAAGATTTCTTTGAATTTAGATATTGATCCACAGATCAACTTATGGAGAATTTCCATCTGACAATACTTAGTATAATGAGATCTAAACAAGTGTAGAGATAGCACAAACTATCTCTCCACTCATTTAGATCTCATTAAATTCTTTCTGCAATATTTTAAATTTTTCACTGTACAAATAAGTGACTTAGCTGTTAAATTTATTTTTGAGTATGATGACTATTTTCATGAGGTGGTCTTCTTTTTCAGTTTTGGTTTCAGATTTTTCAGTTAGCATATAGAAACCAAATTTATTTTTGCACAATCATCTTTCATTCTGTAAAATTACAAAACTTATTAAGTGTTGTATTTTCAATGTGAATTCTTAAGAATTTATGTGGATAATTTTGTCATCTGTGTATAAAGACAATTTTCTTTCTTTCCAATCTGGGTTGCATCAATTCTCTTCTTTTCTTTCTCTCTTTCTTTCTTTCTTTCTTTCTTCTTTCTTTCTTTCTTTCTTTCTTTCTTTCTCTTTCTTTCTTTCTTTCTTTCTTTCTTTCTTTCTTTCTTTCTCTTTCTGCCTTACTGCACAATGTTGAACAGAGATAGAAAGAGTACATATTCTTCCACATTCCTGGCCATAGGGCACAAAATATGCACTATTTCAAAATTAATTAATAATGTAGGTATTTCATAAATACCCTTTAACAGACTGAGATACAACCTTACTCTTCCTAGCATTTTGAAATTTTTTATCATGATGTGTTTTGAGCTTTTCTGCACTTAATGAGATAATCATGTGGTTTATTAGTCCTTTATTGTATTCTAATAGTGCATGAATTTTACAATACTGATGTAACAACTAACTAAACTTAGTGGCTTCAAATAGCACAAGTGTACCATCTCATACTTCTGTACATTAGAAGTCCAACACAAGCTGGATGTGGTGGCACACATCTGTAGTTCCAGCACTTGGGCTGAGACACGGTGATTGCAAGTTCAAGGCCAGCCTGACATAAAAAGAAAGACCTTGTTTCAAGAATAAATAAATAAATAAATAAATATATAAATATCCAACACAAGTTTCATTAATCTAAAACCAAGCTGTTAGGAAGTCTGGCTTCCTTTCTCCATGCTTTATGGAAGAACCTGTTTCCTTGCCTTTTATATCTTCCGGAGAATGTCTGCATCCTTGGTTTGTGATTTCCTTCTTTCAACTTCAAATTAGCAATGACAGGTCTACCCTTAGTGGCATGGCATCATTCTTTTGTCTCCCTCTTTCACTTTTAAGGATGTTTGTAACTACACTGGACCTATCTGGATAAATCAGCATAATCTCCTTATTTTATGGTTGCCTGATTATCAGTGTTAATTCTATGTATAACTGTAATTTCCCTTTGATGTGTAATGTAACCTATGCTGGGGATTAGAATATTGAGAGAAGAACCATTATTCTGCTGACTATAGCATACTGTCTGACCTCCACAGGTAAAGGGTGTCTCACATAAAAAAAAATGCATTCATTCCATCTTAATGGCCCCCAACATTTCTTCCCAGTTACAACAGTAACCCGAAGTAAGTTGTGTCATCTAAATCTTACTAGCTCCAAAATTCCAAATTTTATCTCCTAAACCATCAAAACAAAGTGTGGATGAGGCTCTGGATATAACCCATTTTAGGCACAATTACAATTTCCCTACAATTCGTGAACCCGTGAAATTCAAAAGACAAGAAAGTGGTTCCCAATATAGGATGAATACAAGGGATAATGGCTATGTACACTCTTATTCAAAAAGAGAGAAATGGAAGTTAGTAAGGGAGTCATGCCTGTAATCCCAGAACTCTGGGTTGCTGAGGCAGGAGGATTGGAAGTTTAAATCCAGCCTGAGCAGCTCAGCAAATGAGAAAGACTGTGTCTCAAAATGAAAGATAAAATAGGGCTGGGGTTGTAGCTCAGTGCAAGGGCCCTGAGTTCAATTCTCATTACCACACAATGTTAGGAAGGTGGGGCTCTCTTGTCCCAAACAAGTTAAGAATCAGTGATGGCAAATTCAGTGTATTTTTCAAGACTCAAAATAATAGCGCTAATGGCCATGGACTAGCATCCTGTCTTCCGGGTTTCTGTTTTCTCCTCTGAGTCACCCTGTCTGCTTCATGAAAAGCAGCTTGTGTTTGCAGGTTATTTCATCAGCCTGCTTTCTGCTTGTAGTATTCTGGGTTCTCACAGTCCTCTTTTACGTGATACTCTTTCTGTCCGTTTTAGTTTAAACTGGCTGTTACTGCTTGTTTGTGGAAAATTTTCAAGAAACTTTAGCGTCTCCCACGCTTGTCTCAGAGATTCACTCCATTATGGGAGAGGCTATCTCAGTAATCTTTCCTAGAAAATCCCTTCTACTTCTGACCCTTGCAGAAAAGAGACATGAGTTACTCCCTAATCTCTTCAAAGAGTCTTCTTATCCACGGGTGTTACTGCCCTGTAACCCAGGCAAATGCCTGGAACTGCAGATATATACAGATTACACATACTTTATCTGAAATGCTTGGGAACAAAGTTGTTACAAATTTTGCAGTTTGCAACATTTGCAAATACATAATGAGATATCTTGGGAAGGTGCCCCAAGCCTAAGCAGAACATTTACTTCTGCTTCATATGCATCTTACACATATAGCCTAGAGGCAGTTTTATACAATAGTTTCAGAAAATGTGTAATGGTAAGGAATTTTTCCACTTATGCTGCCATGCTGGTGCCCAAAATGTTTTGGGATTTTGGAACATTTTGCATTTTCAACTTTCAGGTTAGGAATATTCAACATGTACTGGTTTTTCTATACATATATGAGTATGATGAAGTTTAATTTATAAATTAGGTACAACGAGAAAAACAGTAAGAACTAATATAAAATGGGACAATTATGGCAATAGACTAAAATGAAAGTCATTTAAAACTTATGAATTTTTTATTTCTGGAATTTTCCATTTAATACCTTCAGACTGCAGTTAACAAGGAGTAAATGAAACCATGAAACCACAAATAAAGAAGGACTACTGTATACTGCTCCTTTGATCTTTCTGTAATATTAACAAAAATGTGCCCAGTCCCTGCCTCAGCTTTTGTTGGAGAGCATGCACATACTTAATCTGAAATGCTTGGGACCACAGTTGTAACAGTGCAACTTTTAATTTTAGCAACTTTTGCAATCTGGATAGACTGAGAATTTCCCAGATCACAAAGCCTTGGTTCCTTTTACTTTAACAATTTCCTCCTCGGTCTATCTCCTTCCTCTCACATTGTATGATAAGCAGCAAGAGGAAGTCAGGAAGCACCTCCAAAACTGGGTTTGGAAACATCAGCAAAACATCCAATTTCACCATTTATAAGTTCCATTTCCCACATAACTGCAGAGTACTACTGTACTCTGCTAAGTTTTTTGCCACTGCATAATAAATATCCGCTTCCAAGGATATTAGAAAATGGAAGGATATTCCTTGCTCTTGGCTAGGAAGAACCAACATTGTGAAAATGGCCATACTCCCAAAACTGTTATACAGATTTAATGCAATCCCAATCAAAATACCATTGACATACCTCACAGATCTAGAGAAAACACTCCTAAAATTCATTTGGAACCAGAAGAAAACTAGAATAGCCAAGGCAATTCTGGGCAATAAAGGCAAGGCAGGAGGCATCTCAATTCCTGACTTGAAACTGTGCTATAAACCACAGTGATAAAATCAGCAGGCTACTGGCAAAGAGATAGACCTGAAGATCAATGGAACAGATTAGAAGGTGCAAGTATAAATACAAAGACACTCAGCCACCTGATATTTGACAAAGGGGCTAAACATGTTCACTGGAGGAAGGATAGCCTCTTTAATAACTGGTGTTGGAAAAATGGGCTCTCCACATGCCGAAGACTGAAACTAGATCCATGCCTATCACCATGCACAAAACTAAAGACTAAATGGATCAAAGACCTCAACATTAAAACAGAAACACTAAATCTACTAAAAGATAAGGTAGGTAGAAGTCTTGGAGACATAGGTGTAGGCAGAAAATTCATGAACAAAATGCAAACTGCACGGGAAATGCTTCAGACAATCAACAACTGGGATCTCATATTATTGAAAAGTTTTTGCACTTCAAAAGAAATCACCAATAGAGTTAAAAGAAAACCCACAAAATGGGAACGAATTTTAGCTAGCAACCCCTCAGACAAAGGACTTATATCTAGAACATACAAAGAATTGAGAAACATCAACCCCCCAAATTCAAAGACCCTCTCCAAAAATGGGCAGCTGAGATGAACACACAGTTCTCAGATGAAGATATACAAATGGCAAACAAATACATGAAGAAATGTTCACCATCACTGGTCATTCGAGAAATGCAAATTAAAACAATATTGAGATATCATCTCACACCAGAAAGAATAGCTGCCATCAAGAAATCAACTGATAACTAATGTTGGCGAGGCTGTGGGGGGAAAGGAACACTGCTCTACTCTTGATGGGAGTATAGACTGGTGCAACCACTATGGAAATCAGTATGGAAAATTCTCAGAAGACTAGGACTGGAAGCTTCATTCAACCCAGCTATTCCCCTCCTGGGTATTTTCCCAGAAAAACTGAAAAGGTCATATCACACTGATATATGTGCACCCATGTTCGTAGCAGCACAATTTGTAATAGCTAAATCTTGGAAACAACCAAGATGCCCATCAACCACAGAGTGGATGAAAAAGATGTGGTATTTTTACACAATGGAATATTACTCAGCTATGAAGAATCATGATCTTGAGGCCTTCATAGGGAAATGGAGACAACTTGAGACTATCCTCATTAGTGAAATAAATAAGAATCATATTTATAAATATCACATTGTGTCTCTAGTGTAAAAAGTAATAAGAAATGTAAGAGAAGTAAAACCCAAAATGTGTAATTGCTACTGTAAAAGAGAGAGGAAAAGAAGGTGCTCTAAAGGATATAATTGCATGTATGGTTAAGTGGGTAAGATGAATGACCATGTTACTGTTTTTGTTAGATCATGGAACAGAACTTTTAACAGTCTCATTGCTTGAATGTGTATTTTGGATGTTTTAATTTTGTAACTTGAACAACTATTTCCAGTATGTAAGCTATCAAGTAATGATTTCTTAGTGTTTTTTTTTGTTTTCTTTTTTTCCTTGCAATTCTGTATTGTTGCTACCCTTTTTTTCCTGTTTTGTTTTGTTTCTCTTTAAATAAAATTTTTAAAAAATTCTGCTTCCATTTCCTGATACCATGTTCCTCATTTCCTTTGGAAGTCTCACCAGTAGCACCTTTCACACCCATATTTCAAAACACAGCATGTTCACAATGATTTAGACATTCATCACAGTGGTACATGCTTTCTTTACCATGCTCCCCAATTCCTTCTGAGCCTTCACCAGCAGAAATTTTACCATTGTATTCTTTTTGTTTTGTTTTGTTTTGATACTGGGATTCGACCTTGTGCTTGCCAGGCAGACTCACATTCTTATTAACAATATGTTTAAGGTCACGTAGACATTGTCAGTTAGGCTTCTCAGATTCTTTTAGCCTCTGCCCACTGCTCAATTCCAAATCCACCTCTATATTTTAACGTACTTGTTACAGTGGCATCCCATTTCCTGATATCAAATTCTGTATTAGTAGTCTACTGCTGCCATGACAACCACAAAACCACTGGCTTGAAAAACCACAAATTTATTATTTTATACTTTTGTACATTCCAAGTTTAACAAGGGTGTCACTGAGCTAAAATCAAGATGTCAGTAAGTCTGCGTTCCTTTCTGGGAGAGTCCATTCCATTGCCTTTGATACCTTTGCCAGGCCACACTGTGCAATTTGATTCCCCATTCTCTTCCGTCCTAGAAGCCAGGAATAGCAGGTTTCCTTATGTGGCAGCATTGTGACTGTTCCTTCTTCTGCTTCGCTCTTGCACGTATTTTAAAAAGTTTATTTCCTTAGTTTATGTTTTTCCTACATGATGTTTACATTTATCTTCAAGAGTGTGTACATGTATTTAACCTATCTTGATTTTTTTATTCCTCTTGCCCTCCTCACCCATCTCCCTCCCTCCATTTCTAGATCCTCTTTTCCCAATTTTATTATTAGTAATTTTTATAGTTCATGTTTACAACATATAATGATCACATTCATTGTGGGTAGTTGGTGCATGTTCATGACACATCTTAAATCTTTTTGCATTCCCTCTTTCTCCCACTCTGGTTTCTTGGACTCCTTCCCATTTGCAAAAGATCTATCTTCCTGTTTGTTTCCTTTCATCAGACTTTTATTTTACTCTTTATTTATACTTCAAATAACTCAAATGAGGGAAACCATATGGTATTTAAGTTTGTGTATCTGATTTATTTCATTTAACATTGTTTTCAAAGTGCAATTATATTGGGACTGACCAGATAGTCCAGTATAATCTTCCCATTTTATGGTGAGCAGATTAACAACTTTAATGCCATCAGTAACCTTAATTTTCCTTTGACACGAATGTACCATATTTACAGGTTCTGGGGATAAAGACATGGACATTTTTGGGGAGCCATTATTCTGCCTACCACTTATATCACACTGATTAATTTTTAGACTTCAAACCAATATTGCATCCCTGGGATAAAGAGTACTTGGTCATGATGTATCATTTCTTTTATATGTTGCTGAATTCTGGGTACTATTCTTCACAATAGTATTGCTCTGTAGTTTCATTATTTGTGTTGTCAATGATTTTTGTATCGGCATATGCTGACTTTTTAAATAGCTGAAAATTATTCTCTCCACAATTTTCTGAAAGTATTTGTGAAGGACTGATATTGTGTCAACCTCGTGTATTTGACAGAATTGCCAATTAATCCATCTGGCCTTGGCTTTTTTGAATGGAAAAATTATTTCTAATTAAAATTTTAAATTAGTTATAGGCCTATTCAAATTTTCCATTTCTTCTGAATTAAATTTGGTGATTTATATGTTCTTATAATTATCTCATATTATTTAAGTGTGTAATTCATTGACATCAATTTGTTTACCATCTTACTGTAAAATCTGTGTGTGTGTGTGTTGCTGGAGTTTGCATCCAGGAAGTACTGAACTACACTGATAGCCCTTTTTATTTTCTCTTATTTCAAGACAGAGTGACTGAGCGAGGCCTGGGTTTTGTCATCCTCCCACCTTACCCTCCCAAGTAGCTGGGGTTCTGGGCATATGACATCGTACACTGCACCTTAGAACCTTTCAAAATTCTGTGGTATCCATCACGATAACTCCTCCTCCATTCTTGATCTCTTATTTTCTCCATCAATTGAGCAAATATTTTATAATATTTCTAATTTTTTCATAGAACCAACTTGAAATTTGCTAAATTTTCCCTGATTTTTACTGTTTTCTATTTTACTCACTACTCACATAGCTTTTATTGTTTGCATTCTGCTCTCTTTGGTTTTAAGTTTGCTCTTCATTTCTAGTTTCTCAGGATTGAACCTTAGGTTATTGTTTGAGCCCTTGCTTCTTTTCTGATATACATAAATGTTTGAAATTCTGTATTTCTCTCTAAACAGTGCTTTAAATGCACACCATAAATTTGTATACAGATATTCCTTGTTCAATGACCTACCTGTTTACCAACTTTTTGGACCTTGAACACGTCTTTTTTTATATAATTCTGTACATCTTATTTAGAGAGCCTCAATGTATTTTTGTACAGTATACCTTGTTTATGGAGCGTTATACTTGCCTTGTTTACAGAGTACTGTAATTTTTGCTGATTGTATTGTACAGTACTGTAGTTTTATGTTTTGTTACAGTATTAGATGAAAGAGTTTTGCAAATAAAAGCAAGGTCATAAAGGCAGAAGTTTCCTTTGACCATTTCTTTATTCTGAATACTGTGTTATAATGTACATACTATTTAAAAATCCTTACTTACCGAACCAATTCGCTAATGGCTTAACTACAGAACTATAACTCAGTCGCTAAACAAGGCATGTATGTATATTATGTCACATTCATTCAGATCAAGATATTTTAGCTACTCTTGATTTTTTGATGGATAGATTATTTAGAACTATCTTGTTTGATTTTGTAAAACTTGGCTTTTCTCTGATTACTTTTGATATGGATTGCTAATTTATTTCTATTAGGATCATAGAACATACTTAAATGACATCAATCTTTCCCATTTTATTGCAACTTGATTTCTGGCCTAGTGCATAGTGTATCTTGCAAAATATTCCATAGCTAACAAAAAATGTGCGTGCTCTAATCACTGGGTGGAGCTTTATAAATGGCATTTTTAAATGGCAAGTTGGTTAATAGCTATATATTAGTTTCTGTACACTTATTTACTTTCTATAAGTTATTTAGAGTGAAATATTGAAATAGCCAACTATTATTGATGATTCATTTATTTCTCCTTACAATTCTGTCACATAATGATCCATGTATTGTGAGATCTTGTTAAGCGTATATGTTTATAATTATATTTTCATGATGGATTGATCCTTTTGTCATAAAAATGGTCTTTCTTTGTTTCCAGTATTATTTCTTTCTTAAATCAAATTTTTGATACACATAAAACCAACAACATTTTTTTTTCAGTTTCTACTTACATGAAATAGCTTTTCCCATAATTTTACAAACTGTGAACCTATGTATGTATTTAGCTCTGAGGTGTCTCTTATAGACCAGAAATATTTGGGGCTTTTTTTTATCTAGTCTGATGATCCCTGCCTTCTAAGCAATGTGTTTATTTTATGTATATTTAGCATGATTCTTGGTATGGTAGGATTATGTCTACAAGTTTCTCTTGTTTTTTATCTCACTTTAATTATGTATATGTTGCTCCTTATTTGTCTTTTTTAGCTAAATAAGTATTTTTAACATATAGCTGTAATTTAACTAATACTTTCCTTTTAATCAATTATAATTATTATTACTAATGTTAGTGCTAAGAATCAAACTCAGGACCTTGTCCTTGCCAAGCAGGTGCTTGTGCCACTAAGTTACATAGCCAGCCCTTTTTAATTTATAATTTTCAGTTGTTCTCTTAATATTTACTTTAGAGCTTACAACATGCATCTTGTAGTAACAATCTACTTTGAAATCCGATCTCAATTTGGGTCTGATATAAAATGACTCAATATTTCTCCATTTTGTTCCCTTCCTTTGTTCTACTTCTGCTGTATATTATGTTTATGTATGTGACAAGCCCAATAGCATGCTCTGTATTTATTGGTTGCACAATGGTATGCCTCTTTAAAAAGTGGAGAGAAAAATACATTTATAGAAATTTTTGTATTTAATCAGGGTGATTTTTGCCATTTCTGGAGCTGTTCATTTCTTCTGAGGAATCAAGTTATCATCTGTCATTGCTTTTTTCCAGCCTAAAGACTTACTTTAGAAATTCTCATAAGGACACTGGAGGGCACAAGGGCTCCTTCAGGTTCTGGTCCTCACAGTCTGACACTTTCTGGGCTGGCCCCTCCTCTCTCCTCCAGCTCCCCACCCCATTCTTCAGCCAGCCCATTTTCCTCTAACCCTGCAAAAAAAAAAAAAAGAGCAGTACTGTTGTTTTGCTCCAACTAACAAAACAGCTATGAAGCAGCAGAAGAACATGACTGCCTTTTTCAAAACAGGCCACGTGGTCAGCCTAGTTAAATGCAGCCCTCACAGTCAGAATGAACAGAGAGGGAGCTGTTTGGGAAACTCCTGTTTGCCTACAGAATACTCTCATGGCCTCTCCTTAGGCATAGACTAGCCGGTTAATAGATTTTCTGTCTGTTTCATGCACCCATTTTGACTACGTCATTCCATCAGTTCCTGGTTTCTAACTTTTCTGACATGAAATTGACCTTAATCATATTGTTTTTCTATGCACCTAATGGGTAACTCTTTTCTTGTTGCTTTCATTTTTTTTCTTGCTTTTTTGGGGTTTGTTTAAAGTGTTTTTAGTTACGGATCTCTTTGAGTTTATTCTGTTTGTGAACACTTAGCTTCTCAGATGTGAAGATTAATTTTTTATCAAATTTAGGAAGTTCTCAGCCACTGTTTCTTCCAATATTGTTTCTGTTCTTCCCTCTCTCGTCTCTCCTCTGGGACATTCATAATGCATACGATGGTAGGCTTGAGGCTGTGCCACAGGTCTCTGAGGCTTTGTTTCTTTTTCTTTATTATTCTGTTCTGTACACTGGATCATCTTTCACTTTCTGTTTTCAAGTTCAGGATTCTTCTGTGCATTTAAATCTACTGTTAAGTCCCTAAGAAGATATTTTAATTTCAGTTATTTTCCATTTCCCAAATCTGTATGTAGGTCTTTTTTTGGTAAATTATATGTCCTCATTGAAATTCCCTATTTTGTGCATCATTGCCATCATATTTTCCTTTAATTATTGAATTGTTTGCTACAGCTCATTAAACGTCATCATAATTGCTGCTTTGATAACTACTCTGATAAATTCAAAATCAGGGGACACTTAGTTCCTATGAAGAGATGACCTCCATCCCCCAGAGTATAGCACATTCTTTTTCCTGTGTCTTGTAATATCCTTTTTGAATGCTGATATTTTAGAAAATATACCTTAGCATTTTTGGATTCTGACTTCCTGTTCAAGGGTTGTTGCTCTATTTTGGTTCATTTGTCTTGCTCGCTTCTGACTTTCTTTGTTAGTAATTTCATTAGGTTAACTAGACTAAATCTTTTTCTGTTTTTCTAGAGATGAGGTCTCACTATAGTGTTTTGGCTGGCTTCTAACTCCTGAACTCAAGTCACCCTCCTGCCTCAGCCTTACAAGTAGCTGAGATTATCAGTGTGTGCCACCATACTCACTTTCAGACTCAATCATTCGATTCTATCTCGAATTTGTAATTTTTCTTCATCAGTCTCCCAGAATGCTTACAGGCTTATGCCACTACACATGATTTCCTCTGGTTTTTATTTTGCAACCTGTCTCCTTAGGGGTCATCACTGGGCCTTCATAGCTTCCTGATCAGCCAGACACTGGTCGGAGCTTGACTTTAAACACGTTGTGCTACAATGATTTTTTCTCTCTGATGATGGATCTGTGTGTGGGCAGGGGTAAACATGCAAACTTCAGGCTGTTTTCAAGACTGTCCAAGATTTGCACTTTGCCAGGCTTTCTTATGACTCCTCTTGGAGTGCGTGCTGTCTCCATCAGCCAGGAATGTGTGGGTGGCTAAGCTTATGCCAATCTTGGCTGCACATGTGCGCATCCTACTATTTGTCCTCATATTAACATAGAATATGTGGGAACTACATAAACACCCTAGGTCTACATTATCTCACCAAACACCTTCTTACATTCTTGACTAGTCTACCAGTCTCTTATTTGTCCTAATCAGACACACAAGCAAAACCTAATGGATCCAGTGTGTATTCCAGTTCTCTTGCTACTGAATCTGCCACTTTCACTGAGAAGGCTGCCAATCAAATGAGCTCCTCCCATGAGACATCAAGGCTGCTGGCTTGCACAGTTTGCCTGTCTTTGGTTTATAACTGCAAGCACAGAGCTCAGAAACACCATATATATGTATAAAATGTGTAATGATTTTCATGAACAAATTTTTCTTAGTTTTGAACCTTTGAATTCTAGAATGTTGGAATGGTTTCTTTTTGCTATCTTGTAGAAGTTAACAGATACTGATCGCTCAGGCTTCTGTCATGCCTGAATTCCCATTCTACCATTAATATTTTTATAATGTTTTTATCATTTGACCTTGTTAAGTAATATGACAAACCAACACACAACATGATACTAAATGGTCAAAAACCGAAAGCTCTTTTTTATAAAATCAGGAATCAGAAAATTATGCCCACTATCACCACTCCTGTTCAATTTATTAGCCAGAGCAATTAGACAAGAGAAAGAAATAAAAGGAAAATACATAGGAAAGGAAGAAATTCGATTATCATTATATGTTGATGACATGATAAGCTACATAGATGACCGCAAAACCTCCACCAAAAGACTCCTAGAATTAATAACCAAATTCAATGCGGTAGCAGGATACTCAATATTCAAAATTCGATAGTGTTCCAGTACACAAATAACAAATGCACTGAGAGAGAAATCAACAACATCTTTCACAATAGTATCATGGAAAACGAAACATTTATGATTTAATCTAACAAAGGAAGTTAAAGATCTGTACACTGAAAATTACAGTACTCTGAAAAAGTACTGTATGGAAAGATATCCTCTGTTCTTGGACAGGCAGAACCAACATAGTGAAAGTAGCTATACTTCCAGAACTGTTATACAGATTTAATGCAATCTTTTTTAAAAAAAATTTTATTTAAAGAGAAAAAAAACCAGCCAGGCAAAACAGAAAAATGGTAACAACAATACAGAATTCCAAAGGGAAAAAAATAAAAGAACAAAAACAAACCAAAAAATCCCAAAACAACAACAACAACAACAAATAAAACAAAAACACTAAGAAATTGCCACTCGATACATTACATACTCTCGTCATTGGAAATAGTTGTTCAAGTTACAAAATTAAACATACAAAGTAGACATTCAAACAGTGAGACTGTTCACAGTTCTGCTCAACAATCTAACAAAAACAGTAATATGTTCATTTATTTTACACACTTAAACATACATGCAGTTATATCCTTTAGAGCACTTTCCTTCCTTCTCTATTTTACAGTAGTAATTACACATTTTGGGTTTTATTACTCCTACAGTTCTTATTACTTTTTACATTACAGACACAATGTGATATTTATAAATATGATTCTTATTTATTTCACTAATGAGGATAGTCTCAAGTTGTCTCCATTTCCCTATGAAGGCCTCAAGATCATCCTTTTTATAACTGAGTAATATTCCATTGTGTAAAAATACCACACCATTTTCATCCACTCCATGGTTCATGGTCATCTTGGTTGTTTCCAAGATTTAGCTATTACAAATTGTGCTGCTATGAACATGGGTGCACATATATCACTGTGATATGACCTTTTCAGTTTCCCTGGGAAAATACCCAGGAGGGGAATAGCTGGGTTGAATGGAGCTTCCAGTCCTAGTCTTCTGAGAATTCTCCATATTTATTTCCATAGTGGTTACACCAGTCTACACTCCCACCAACACTGGAGCAGTGTTCCTTTTTCCCCACAGCCTCGCCAACATCTGCTATCAGTTGATTTCTTGATGGCAGCTATTCTTTC
>PVJX010038334.1:0-16400 GCA_004027295.1 Dolichotis patagonum
AAAAAAATTCTGTGAAACTGGCATAGATACATGGAAATTAAATAACAAACTTTTGAACAACCAGTGGGACAAAGATGAAATGGAAGAAGAAATAAAGCAATGCTTACAATTCTAAGAAAATTCAGAAACAACCTACTCTTATCTGTGGGATGCAATGAAAGCTGTCTTAAGAGGGAAATATATAGCAATAAATTGTCATATCAAGAAACTGAATGAGCATGAATTAAAAAATCTAAGGCTTCATCTCAAGCTTCTCCAAAAAGTAGAGCAAGTTAAAAACTCAATCAAATAGAAGAGAGGAAACTGTAAAGATTAGAGCAGAGATGAATGCAATGGAAACTTAAAAAAAAAAAAACAAAGAAATAATGAACCAAAAGCTGGTTTTTGAAGAGAGTAAACAAAATTGACAAGCCTCTGGCTAACCTTTTGAAAAAAAGGAAGAAAAATCCCAAATCCATGCAATAAGGACCAAAAAGGGGGAAATTACTACAGAACCCATGAAAAATCAAAAGATCTTGAACATCTACTTTAAGAATCTCTACTCACTTAGAGAGGAAAACACAGAGGAAATGAACAGATTTCTAGAAACATATGAACTACCAAACCTCAATCAAGCAGATGTAACAATTTTGAATAACCCATTATCATCTATAGAAATTGAAAATGTAATAAAAAAAACAAAAAAAGCCCAGGTACTGTTTGATTCATAGCTGAATTCTCTAAGAAATTTAGAGAAGACTTTATGGCAATACTCCATAAACTCTTCAATGAAATTAAAAAGAAAGCAATCTTCCCTAATTTGTTCCTGGAGGCAAGTATTACTCTTTTAACAAAACCAGAGAAAGACCCAATGAGAAAAGAAAACTATAACCCAACTCACTAATGAACAGAGATGCAAAGATTCTCAATAAAATAAGGCCAAATAGAATGCAGCAAATCATCAAGAAGATTATACATCAAGAGCATGCTGGGTTCCTTCCAGGAATTCAGGGATGGTTTAACATATGCAAATGAATAAATATAATACACCACTTCAACAGAAACAAAAACAAAAAACACATGGTCATCTCAATAGATGCAGAAAAAGCTTTGGATAAGGTCCAATACATGTTCATGATAAAAACCCTTCAGAAACTCAGAATCCACCATGTCTACCTCAAACTTTTAAAGGCCATCTATGACAAACCAATTGGCAATATTATACTACATTGACAAAAACTGAAAGCTTTCACTTTAAAATCAGGAACAAGGTAAGAATGTCCACTATCACCACTCTTAGTTAATATAGTTCTGGAAGCACTATCCAGGGCAATCAGAAAAGTGGAAGAAATAAAAAGATGAAAGATAGGAAAGAAAGAAGTTATATATAGCTCTTTGCAGATGACATGATACTCTATATAGAAGACCCAAAAACTCCATAAAAAGATTACTAGAGGAAATAAACAAATTCAGAAGCATAGCTGGATGCAAAGTTAATACTCAAAAATCAATGGCATTGCTGTACACAAACAAGAACCTCACCGAGGGAGAAATTATGGAAATATTGCCCTTCACAATAACATCTTAAAAAATGAAATACTTGGGAATCAACAAACTAAGAATGGAAAAGACATATATGCTGAAAATTACACTATGCTAAAAAAGGAGATTGAAGAGTATATTTGAAAATGAAGTATATTCATTGCTCTTGGCTAGGAAGAACCAACATTTTGAAAATGGAAATGCTCCCGAAACTGTTATAAAGGTTTAATGCAATCCCACTCAAAATACCATTAACATAACTCACAGATTTGGTGAAACACTCCTAAAATTCATTTGGAACCAGAAGAAACCTAGAATAGCAAAGGAAATTCTGGGCAAAAAAGTCAAGGGAGGAGGCATCTCATTCCTGAATTGAAACTGTACTACAAAGCCACAGTGTTAAAACCAGCAGAGTATTGGCAAAGAAATAGACCTGAGGACCAATGAAACAGATTAGAAGATGCACGTATATGTACAAAGACCCTCGGCCACCTGATATTTAACAAAGGGGCTAAACATGTTCACTGGAAGACTGATAGCCTCTTTAACAAATAGTGTTGGAAAAATTGGCTCTCCACGTGCAGAAGACAGAAACTAGATCCATGCCTATCACCATGCACAAAATTAAAGTCTAAATGGATTGAACACCTAAACATTAAAACAGAAACACTAAATCTACTACAAAATAAGGTAGGTATTATTCTTGGAGACATAGGTGTAGGTAGAGTATTCATGAACAAAACACAAACTGCATGGAAAACACTTTAGAGAATCCCCAAATGGGATCTCATATTACTGAAAAATTTCTGCACTTCAAAAGAAATCACCATTAGAGTGAAAAGAAAACCCACAGAATGGCAAAGAACTTTAGCCAGCAGCCCCTCAGACAAAGGACTTATATAGAGAACATATAAAGAATTGAAAAACATCAAGCCCCTCAAATTTAAGACGCTCTCTAAAAAGGGCAGCTGAGATGAACACACAGTTCTCATATGGAGATATACAAATGGCAAACAAATACATGAAGAAATGTTCACAATCACTGGTCATTCGAGAAATGCAAATTAAAATACATTGAGATATCATCTCACACCAGAAAGAATAGCTGCCATCAAGAAATTAACTGATAACAAATGTTGGTGAGGCTGTCAGCAAAAAAGAACACTGCTCCACTTTTAGTTGGAGTGCAGACTGGTGCAACCACTATAGAAATCAGTGTGGAGTATTCTCAGAAGGCTAGGATTTGAAGCTCAATTCAACCCAGTTATTCCCCTCCAGGATATTTTCCCAGAAAACCTGAAAAGTTCATATCACAATGATATATGTGCAAACACGTTCATCGCAGCACAATTTGATATAGCTAAATCTTGGAAACAACCAAGATGCCCATCAACTTCAGAGTGGATGAAAATGATGTTCTTTTTTACACAATGGTATGTTACTCAGCTATAAAAAAGGACTATCTTGAGGCCTTCATAGAGAAATGGAGACACCTTGAGACTATCCTCATCAGTGAACTAAATAATAAACATATTTGTAAATATCACATTGTGTCTCTAGTTTAAAAATAATAAAAACTGTAGGAGGAATAAAACCCAACATGTGTAATTGCTACTGTAAAAAAGAGAGGAAAAGAATGTGCTCTAAAGCATATAACTGCATGTGAGTTTAAGTGTGTAAGATAGAGGACCATATTATTGTTTTTCTTAGAATGTTGAGCAGAACTTTTACCAGTCTCACTGTTTTAATGTCTACTTCGTATGCTTTAATTTTGTTACTTGAACAACTATTTCCAATGATGATAGTGTGTAACTTATCAAGTGGAGATTTCTTAGTATTTTTGTTTTGGATTTTTGGTTTGTTTTGTTGTGTTGTGGTTGTTCATCTTTTTTTTCCCATTTTTTGTCTTTCCCCTTTGGAATTCTGTATTGTTGCTACCCACTTTCTGTTTTACTTGGTTAGGTTTTTTTTCTATTAAAATAAAAACAGAAACAGGTTGGCAGGATACATCAAATAATAAATTCCAAAAATATTCTGCATTCAAGAGACACTTTGATCTCAAAATGAAACTTATAGACTAACAGCCAAAGCTGGAAAAAAGTTCTCCATGCCACAGGTATGCAGAATAAATTGGAAGAAGCATTCCTGTTTTTAGAAAATATAAACTTTATGGAAAACTGATCCAAAGAGGCAAAGAAGGTCACTCCATACTCATTAAGGAAAAACTGTAAGAAGAAGAGATAACAATCCTAAATATTTAAACACCAATTTAAGGTTCAACCAATAAAGTAAAATAAACATCTTCTGATGAAAATTAAACACTAGCAAGGTTGTAGTGGGGAACATTTATAC
The DNA here is from genome assembly GCA_004027295.1 of Dolichotis patagonum. Classification (NCBI taxonomy): domain Eukaryota; kingdom Metazoa; phylum Chordata; class Mammalia; order Rodentia; family Caviidae; genus Dolichotis; species Dolichotis patagonum. The sequence goes on from PVJX010038334.1 coordinate 3,874, forward strand.
CCGACTCTCCCAAATGAATAGATCAAAAAGACAAAAAAATCAAAAATAAACATAAAACTTTAACCAATGCTATGATCCAATGGACTTGGTAGATGTCTGCAGAGTGATACAACTGAAAACATCAGAATGCACATTCGTCTCAGATGAATATGGGTTATTCTGCAAAATAGATCACATATTATCTTAAAAATATGTTTAAGTAATATAGAGGAATGGAAATTATCCCAAGCATTCTATCTGATCATAGTTCAATGAAACAGGAAATAAACAACAAAAGAAAGTGAAATAAAAATATATTATCATATGGAGTTTTAAAACAACCTTCTGAGCAACCAATAGGTCACAAGGGAAATTAAAGATAAATCTAGCTTAAAAGATATATAACTAAAAATGATGCCAAAGCTACATGCCAACATGTATCAGTCACAATTAAATTATTCTTACTGGCAAAATTATAGCATTGAAATAACACCTTAGGAAAATAAAAAAGGCTCTATGAAACAGTTTATTGCTGAGATTTAAATTTCTAGAAAAAGAACAAAACATCACACTCAAATGTTATATGCATGAGGAAATTATAAAGATAAGTATAATAATTAATGGAGCAAATGCTAAGAAAACTACAAGGAATGCATGACATGAAATGTTTAGTCTCTGAAAGAATAAACAAAACTGACAGACCATTAGTCAAACTCATCAAAAAAAGGAAAGAGAAAAAACACAAATTCAGTCAATTTAGAATCAAGGCGATATTTACAACAGATACCATAGAAGTCAAGAAGATCATCAATGCCTACTAAGTGAACCTATCTTCTAACAAGATAGAAAAGGAAGAAGAAATGAAATAATTGTTAGATACAATCAAATTGTCAAAACTAAATCCAGAATATACATAAGAATTATAAATAAATCAATGTCAATCAATGAAATTGGAAATATAATTAAACATTTAGCAATAAGAAAAAAAAAACTTAGACCCTGGTAGAATCACTTCTGAATTGTACAAGAAATTTAGAGAAGATCTAATGCCACTAATGTTTAAACTAAAAACATGAAAGGGGAAACCATCAATCCAAAGTCATTTCTTAGAGCAAGTATTACTCTGACACCAAAACCAGAGAAAAATTAAAAAAAGAAAGAAAATAACAAATTCCCCAGTAAACACTGATGCTAAAACTTTAAGAAGATATTAGCAAAAATGCAATAAATCATCAAGTATACTACATATTGTGATCAAGTAGAATTCAACTCAAGGACACAGGGATGCTTGAGCATATGCAAATAAATAAATAAATAACAGTATTAGTATAATAATAAAATATTGTATCTATAAAATATATATTACAATAATAATATAATATTATATAAAACATAACATTATATAATCAATGAAAAAGCACTAATGATCATCTCAATTGTGGCAGAAAAAGCATTTGACAAAAACCCAGTGATGAAAAAACACACATAGAAAATTGGAATAGATGGTTTTTACATCAAATTTATATAAGCCACCCATAAGTAACCAACAACTAATAGTTACCTACATGCTCAAAAAATGAAAGTTTAACCCTAACATGATGAACAAGATACACATTACACCAACCCTACTCAACAAAATTATGGATATATCAGCCAGAAGGATTAGACAAAAAAAATAATAAAGGTAGGAAAAGAAAAAGTTAAAGTAAAATTATTTTCTAATCACTTGATACTCTACATAAAATAATCTAAAAACTCTAATAAATAGATTAAATATTTAGTGTCCTAATTCAGTATATGGCAAGCTATAAAATGAACACTCAAAAGTCCATTATCTTCCTGTACACAAACAGCAAACTCACAGAGAAAAAATTAAGGAAAACATAAATTTCATGATAATATAAAAAAAGTGAACCAATTAGGAATCAATCTAAAAAAAGAAGTAAAATATCTGAAGAGTGAAAATTACAGTATGTTTAAAAAACAGATTGAATAGGATATCAGAAAATGAAATGATATCCTATGTTCTTGGATTGGCAGTACCAAAATTGTGATAATGGCCATACTCAAAAATTGTTATAGAAATTTAAATAAATTCTTATCAAAACATCATTAACCTATCACACATAATTAAATAAAAACTTTATTTAAATTTATTTGGAACCGTAAAAGAGTTAGAATGCAAAAATCAATTGTGAGCAACAAAGTCAAGTCAGGGGCATCACAATCCTAGACAGGAAATTATACTGCAAAACTACTATGATAACAACATGGTATGGGGGGGGACAAGCCGGAGTATCAGTGGAACAGATTTGAAGATGCAGATTCAGATGCATCCCTATACAAAAGCATCAAACGTATTGTTAAAAAAATGAGCGAAACATATTAATTGCAGAAAAAGTCTATTTAAAAAATGGTACTGGAAAACCTGGCTCTCCAAATGCCAAAGGTTAAAACCAGATCTATATCTTTCATCATGCACTAAAGTACATAAAAATGAATCAAACATACAACTGTTTAAAATGAAACAAAACTACTTGAAGACAAAGTAGGTAAACGAGTTGAAGACATAGTAGTAGGCAGAGAGTTCGTAAAAAACCAGAAACTGCATGGAAAGTACTTCCAAGTATGAAGAACTGTGATCTCATGTTATGAAAAACTTTTGTACATCAAAAGAAATCAACAACAAAGAGGAAATAAAATCCAGAGCAGGAAAAATTTAGGTAAATGCCCCTTATGAAAAAAGTTCAATCTTGGGCAAGTAAAGAATTGAAAAAAAATCATTCCACGCAAATGCAAAGATCCAGTTTAGAAATGTGCATCTAAGATGAATATGTGCTTTTCAGATGAAGAAATACAAATGACAATAAATATATGAAAAAATGCTCATCATTATTTGTTATTCAATAAATGAAAATTCAGAGTGAGATTCTATCTCATGAAAAAAAGAAATGCCATCATGAAATTTCAACCAATATCAAATGATGGAGGGGGCTGCAAGGAAAAAGGTATACTTCTCTAAATTTTTCTGTTTTGTAGATTGCTACAACCACTATGGAAAGTGTTGGGGAGAGTCCTAGAAAATTTAGGATGGGAAGTCTCACTCAACCCAGTATTTCCCCTTCTGAGCACTTCCTAGAAGAATTAAAACCATCATATCACAGTAGTCCCAGACCACCTATGCCACTGCATTTCATGCTTCCCACATGCCCTGTCAATGCCCCGAATGAGAACATCTGCCTGTTCCTTGGGGACACACCCACTTCCTGGACATAATACAACTATTGATCTCTGACTCCCACCCTTACTCCCAGATCTTGGACTACAGTGAATTAACTGTGCTAGGTAGATGGGAGATTCAGGAAACCCTCACCCAAACAGAAGGCCTCAGCAGGCTCCAATCAGTGTGGTGAGTAGCCCCTAAAATAGAGGTCTGTAGTGGGTAAATAAGGGTAGTAGTAAAACTCCCTCCAACTAACTGTAAGATCTTGGAGAGTTTGGCAAGAGTGTGGGTAATTCCCTCCTCAACAGAGAACGTAAGGCAGGGTGAGGAGTGTGCCAATAAGGCCTCCCCCTATCTGGAGAAAATTAAAAGTACTTATGAGACATAATGGCACACTGTAGTGACACAATAGCAACTCAGCTGACATAAACACTATAGGCAGGGAGATTGGGTAATCTGGAATAACCTGAAGACAAAGTGACAGCAGGAACTAAGAGTAGACTTGCATCAATACTCCTAGGCTTCTCAGCCCAGGAAGAATATAGGACTCACCCAACAGACTCTACAGGCGGAATTCAGATGACAGGACCTGCTCTTCATTGTGATACTCAGCAGTTGGGCAAACATCAACCACTCAGTAGAATCCTAAGATCCACACTACCAATTGTTGAGGCTATAAGGATTGTAAGACCAAATATTTGCCCAAAGTGTGAAAATGAAGAAACGAAAAAGCAAAATACAATCTCAAATGTCTAGACCATCAGGAGCAAGTACAGGTGACACTGAAATAGAGGACATTAACAGTCATATATCTGAAATCTCTGAAAAGATGGCAAATGAAAGAAAGAAACAAATCCAGGACACTATAAAGGAAATTAAATTAGAAATAGTTTCCCACATAAAGACAGAATTAACAACCTTAGTAAAGGAGTTCATCAGCAGAGCCAGTGAAGAAATAGATTAAAAATATACGGAACATGGGAAATTGATTTAAACCTTGAATGACTAATATAAAAAACAAGTGTAATCCATAAAACAAATTCAAACACATATCTAAGAAACAAAAAATTCTATTGAAAGCTGGCAAAAACTGTTTAAAAGAAGCTAAGCATAGAATTTCAATCTTGTGGACAGAATCACAGTTAGCAATCATCAAAGTATAGAACTTTTACAAACCACACACATCAACATGAAATTACAATACAGCAGCTTCAGGATGACACCAAGAGAAACAATATGAAACTAATAAGCATCAACGCAGATGCAGGAGTCAATAGAAATGAAATAGGTAATCTATTCACAGAAGAGATAGCAGAAAAGTTCACAAACAAGGTGAAAAATCTGACATGCAGATAAGTGAGGCATATAGCATGCCAAGCAGTAACAACCAATGTAAATCTACACCCAGATATATCATAATTAGAATCCTAGATGTACAACATACAAACAAAACACTAAAAGCTGTTAGAGAAAAGACACAACTCACCTATCAAGGAGAACTCATAAGAATCAGGGCAAACTTTTCCTTACAAACACTCAAGTAAAGACAAAATTGGAGTGAAGCATTTCAATTCCTGAAAGTAAACAGCTTTCAACCCACACTGATATACCCAGAAAAGCTGTCTTCCAAATATAATGAAAAACAAGATACTTCCATGACAAATAACAAATGAAAAAATTTCATGTCCACCAAACCAATCATAGAAAGAGTATTGAAAGACATACTAGATAGAGACAAAAATTACTACATCTTGAACACAACAGCAGAAAGACACCACTAGTCAGGGCAAGCACTTAAAAAAGGGGGAAAAACAGAAAAAAATAACAGAAACATAACATGATAAAGGTGAGACCGTACATATCAGTTTTATCCATAAGAGTAAATAGCTTCAACTCAGCTATCAAAAGAACTAGGTTGACAGAGCATATCAAGAAACAGGATCTCACAGTATGCTGTATACAAGAAATATCTGACTCAAAAGAAAACTGATAGAGTAAAAGTCAAAGGATGGAAAACAATATTCCATGCAACAGGAACTCAGCAGGAGTAACCAATCTGTTTGCGGATAATGTGAACTTCAAACCTAAAATGATTAAAAGAGATAAAGAAGATCACTACATACTTGATAGTGGAAAAGTTCATGAGGAAGAACTAACAATTATAAATACATATGCAGCAAATACAAGAGCACACAACTGTGTAAGACAAATACTAATGGACAAAGAATTAATGAAACAAAGAGCCGGTTTTTGAGAAAATAAACAAAATTGATAAATCTCTAGCCAAACTTATCAAGAAAAAGAAAGAAAACACGTCAGATTCATGCAAGAAGACTGAAAACAGGAAAATCACTACAGGATGCATGGAAATTTAAAAGATCTTGTATATTTACTTTGAAAATCTCTATGCACTTAGGATGGTAAACACAGGAAATGAACAGATTTCTTGAAAAATATGAATGAACAAAGCTCAATCAAGAATATATAATAATTTTGAATAAACTCATATCAGATGTTGAAATTTAAAACATGATAAAAACCTTACCAACAAAGAAAGGCCCAGGTCCGGATGGATTCATAGCTGAATTCTACAAGAAATTCAGACAAGAGTTGACTCCAATACTCCTTAAACTCTTCAATGAAAAAGAAAGGGAAGGAATTCTCTCTAACTCATTCCTGAAGAGAAATATTACTCTCATACCAAAACCAGAGAAAACCCAAACAAAAAGAGGACTAAAGGTCAATAACATTGATGCAAAGATTATTGGTAAAGTACTGGCAAATAGAATGTACCAATCATCAAGAAGATGATACACCATGAACAAGTGGGATTTATCCAGGAATGCAGGGATGGTTAAACCTATGCAAATCATTAAATGCAATATGCCACATCAAGAGAGACACCAAAATCACATGTTCAATAGGTGCAGAAGAAGCTTTTGATAAAATCCAACATTTTTTTCATGATAAGAACACTTCAGAAACTCAGAACAGATAGTATCTACCTTAATCTCATAAAATCTCATCTGTGATAAACTAACAGACAATATTATAGGAAATGGATAAAAACAGAAAGCCTTCACTCTAAAATCAGGAACAAGTCAAGGATGTCCACGATCATTACTCCTATTCAATAGAATTCTGGAAATATTAGACAGAACAATCAGACAAAAAAGATAAATAAAACTTATAAGGATAGAAAAGGAAGAAGTTAAATGATCATGATTTGCTAAATACATGTTAATTTAAAATGAAGACCCAAAAAGCAGCATTACAAGACTAGTACAGGTAACAAAAAAAATTCAGCAGCATAGCTGGGTACAATGTCAACACACAAAAGTCAATAGCATACTTGTACTCAAACAAAACCTCACTAAGACAGAAATTGTGGAAATATCACCTTTCACAATAGCATGTAAAAAATAAAAATATCTAGGAACCATACTAACCAAGAATGTAAAAGACCTATATGCTTAAAATTACACTACTTCAATAAAGGAGATTGAATACAGTATTAGAAAATGGAAGGATATTACTTGCTCTTGGTTAGGAAAGGCCAACATTGTGAAAATGGTCACATTCTGAAAACTGTTATACAGATTTCATGCAATCTCAATCAAAATGCCCCTAGCATTTAGAGAAAATGCTCCTAAAATTCATTTGGAAACAGAAGAAAGCTAGAAGAGCAAAGGTGATTTTGGCAACAAAGTCAAAGCAGGAGGCATCTCAATTCCTTACTTCAAGTTGTACTACAAAGCCACAGTGATAAAATTAGAATGATACTGGCCACTAAATAGACCTGAGGATCAGTGGAACAGATTAGAAGATACAAACACAATTACAAAGACACTCAGCCACCTGATATTTGATAAAAGGGCTAAACATGCTCATTAAAAAAAGATAGCCTCTTCAGTAAATGATGTTGCAATCATTGGTTCTCCAAATGCCAAACCCTGAAAGTAGAACCATGCTTGTCACCATACACAAAACTAAAGTCAAAATGGATCAACAAATCTAAATATCAAAATAGAAACACTAAATCTGTTGTAAGACAGGGTAGGTAGATGTCTTGAAGAACTAGTGGTAGGCAGATATTTCATGAACAAAATGCAAACCACAAAGGAAATATTTCAAAGTATCACCAACTAGGGTCTCATATTATTAAAAATGTTTGCACTTCAAAAGAAATCACCAATGAAGTGAAAAATCCCACAGAATGGGAAAGAATTATAACTGACAATCCCTCAGACAAATAAATTAATTCAAGAATATTTAAAGAATTGGAAAACAGCAAGCCTCCCAAAGATCCTTTCCAAAACTGGGCATCTGAGATGAACACACATTTCTTATAAGAAGACATACAAATCAGAAATACATACATGAAGAAAGGTTCATTATCACTGGCCATTCAGGAAATGCAAATTAAAACAGCATTGAGATTTCATCTCACTCCAGATAGAATGGCTGCCATCAAGAAATCAAATAATAATAAATGTTGGCAAGGCTGTGGGGAAATAGGAATGATTCTCCACCGTTAGTAGGTGTGAAGACTGGTGCAGCCACTGTGGAAATCATTATGGGGATTCCTCAAGATCTGGGATTGAAAGTTCCATTCAATCCTGCTATTCTTCTCCTGAGTATTTTCCCCCCAAATTGAAAAGATCATGTCACAGTGATGGATGTGTCCCCGTGTTTATAGCAGATCAAATTGTAATTGTCAAATCTTGGAAACAGCCCAAATGCCCATCAACTGCAGGTTAGATGAAAAAGATGTATTTTTATACAATGGAATATTACTCTGCTATAAAATGGATAATCTTGAGGACTTCATAGGTAAATGGAGGCAAATTGAGACTATTCTCATAAGTAAAATATATAAGACCCACATTTGCAAATATCACATAGTTACTCTAGGGTAAAAATATAATAAAAAACTGAAAGAGTAATAAGATCCAAAATGTATAATAGATATTGTGAAATTGAAAGAGAAAGTGGCCTAAAGGATATATCTACATGTATGTTTATATGTGTAAGATAGCTGACCATTTTACTAAGTTTTCATTAGGTCATTGAACAGACATTTTGCAATGTGAATGTGTGAGTATCTGTCCACTTTTTATGTTTAGATTTTGTGGCTTGAACAACTATTTCTAAGAGGACCATATGTAACTTATCAGCTAGTAATTTCTTACTGTTAATATCTTTCTTCTAAATTATGTATTACCTCTACCCCTTTTTTGCCTTTTTCTTTCTTTCTTTCTTTCTTTCTTTCTTTCTTTCTTTCTTTCTTTCTTTCTTTCTTTCTTTCTTTCTTCTTCCTTTCTTTTTTCTATCTTTCTTTCTTTCTTTCTTAATAAAAAACCATCATATCAGAGTGATATATGTGCATTCATAATGACACAATTTACCATTACTAAAACATGGAAGGCATGCTGGTGCCCATCAACCAAGAAATGGACAAAAAAGCTGTTTTGTTCTTACTTCTTCTTTTGGCAATTTTAGAAATGGAGTACTACTTAGTCATAGATAAAGATAAATTGAGCTATTTATAGGTAAATGGGTGGAACTCAAAACCATTATCATAAATGAAATTAATCATACTATTACATATAAAAATGGCATTTTCTCACTAGTGTGAGAATTTGAACAAATAAAAAGGTCCAAAATGTGCTATAGAGATTGAGAATTGGGAAGAAATTGTTCAAAAGAAAAGAAAAACTGTGATAGAGGAGAGAGGAAAAGAAGAAAGGGAAAAAGAAATATATATATATATATATATATATATATACATTTCTATATACACACACACAATATTTAAGATAATTACACAGCTAGCTTCTGTATGTTTCTTGAATGCTCTGTTCTAACATTGTTTAGGCAAAAAATTATGACCTTGGCCTGTAATAAGCATAACTATGATGAAGACAAAATATGATATGTGTGCATCTTTGAAACCTACTATCTTTTTTTGAAATTGAGTTTTACTGTTTATCATTTTTCTTTAAAATGAAAAGTAAAAAACAAACAGGATTTTAAAACTGCAGAACTAGGGAAACACGTGAATGCGCCCTGGAAATGCTTCCTCCTTTCCCAGCAGACAAAACAAATGCGAAGCATAGGAAGACATCTGAGGTTGGCTCCTTCTTTCCCCCATCTGGAAGGACATAGGACACACTCACAGGAATATCAGTGACATAGCAGGACCCCCAACTAGGGCAATTGCAATGCACTTGTGGAACTAGCAACCTGGACTAGACTGAACATTACCAATACAACTATGTGGGTGAATTGGGACATAGGGGCCATGAACAGAACAGAAGGAGCAGAGTATCAGACAATATCACAGTATCTCAACATACCCTACAACAAATGACATGAGTGGGCAGAGACTTGAGATTGGAATACAAAAGCAGAAAACTGCACAAGGATCAAGAGGAGATACAAGTGCACAGACCATGGAACAGACCCTTGTCTCTCTGTCTAAGAAGATCACAGCAACAGAGGGGAAATGCTGTAAGAAACAGGATAAGGAGTGTGAGACAACTAAGGGATATACAGAAATTACTCTCTGAAGGCACTGGTGCCAGGCTACCACATCTGAATCCCAATATAAGCCTTAAATAGAGCACAAATGCTACTACACTCTTGGCACTTGGCAGTGCAATCCAGTAGTTTTAGACTGTTAGTGGTCAATGCAGGATTTTTTTTCATTTTATTTTTTTTTCTTTGCTGGTTTGTTTCCTTTACCTTTCTTTAATTTATTGTTAACCTCCTTTTTTGTTCTAATCTTTTCATTTTTCCCTTCATCCAATTCACCCTTCTAATACTAATTGTATTTTCATATGAGGGAATAGTCTACTAAAATTTTTGTTCAACTTTAATAGTCTCTTGTTTGCTCCTTAATTCTTTTACTTGGACACTTTTCTCAAGTTTCCAAAAGATTACAAGAACATACTGTGTCTTCCTGACTTGCTTCTAGTTTTTTTCAGTTATCTCAGGTTTATCCATTATCCTTAAGTTTCCCCACCACAGGTTAAAAATGCTCTATGAATGGGAAATGCTCTACATACAAGTTCCCAGATTAAGACTGATTCTGTTATACAAATGTACATTTGGCTTCTATGGTTTGTTACAAATTTAGTAATCATCACAGTTTGTCAATTTCTAAACAGTGCTTGATGATATTATTCTTTGTAATTTTATTACTTTAGCTAGGATGTCATAGTTGTTATGATCAGCTCTTATGACTCCACTAATAGTACTGGGAAGTTCTGAGGGAAAAAAACCTCACCAAACCCCAACTCAAAAGGACTGGGGATTAAGCAAAACAGATAGCAATATCTCTCTCTTAGTTTTAAAGGTATGATCTTGGAACAAATAAAAGCAAAGGACTTCCTACACACAGAAGACATTCATGTACAGCATAATTTCCTAAATAGGTCTTGATGCTTGTGATAATAGCATCTATTATAAAAACTTACAAAAATCCATGCAGCAAACAAAATAAAAATATATACAAAATGACAAGACATTGAAGCAAAATGGACTCTCAGAACTTTGGCCCACCTAAAACAAGTCCAACAGGCAAAGACATACAGGAAAATGTCAGGCATACACATGGAATTTCTGAAATGATAGCAATGAAAGCAAAAAAATCTGTGAAGTTATAGAGGAAACCAGATCAGAAATATTGTCATGTTAAAAAAAATGACAAATATCATACAGGAATTTCTCAGCAAACATAGAGTAAACATAAATTTAAAAAATAGAGAACCAGAAGAAAATGAAGGAAACTGAATATTGAATATAGGAAAGAAACAGAATCCATGAAACACACTCAAAATGAAAACAAGGATGTTTGAATCTTCATTAATAACTGTCAAAACTGATTGAATGAAACTGTACATAGACATTCAGCTATTGAATGCAGAATCATGGTCAGTTGTGAAAAAAGAGAGAACTCTTAAATATTACAATGGATCAGGAAAGATAAATTAACCAGCTAAAAATCAGCAAAGAAAAAATAATAACTCTAACCTATCCCTAAACTTTCAACTTAAAATTAATATGAGACAGAGAGGTGACAGTGAAAAAGCAGGAGTCAACTCAAAATACATAAAAACACTATTTGCAAAAATAAAAGCAGGAAATTTCCCATATACGGAAAGGAATCTTACATAAAGATAGCTGAGAATTCCAATAAACAATTACCAAGATAGGTCTCTACCCAGGCATATGATAATCAAGATCCAAAAATTCAAATGAAGAACATTATACTAAAAGCACTTAGAGAAAAGAAACAGATGAACTACTCTGAAAATCTCATCAGATTCATGGAACATTTATCAACACAATCCTTGAAGTCAAGAAGAACTTGGAGAAAGATATTTCCAGTTTTCAGAGAATAACTTGCATTCAAAAGTGATGTACCTTGAGAAACCAGCTTTCAACATTAAAGGAGAGATGAGAAACTTCCATGACACAAACAAACTGATGCAAAACATTACTACTGAATCAACACAAAATACAGTACTGAAATATATTTTGCACAGAGATTAAAATGACCACAATTTCAAGAACAACAACAACAAAAAAGAAATGATCAAGCAACCAAAGCAAATAATAGAAGGGAAAACTAGGTGGAAAACAGCAGGAAAATAACAGGACAAAAATAAGTCAATACAGAAATGTTATAAACATCATTGTAAATGGGTTCGATTTGCAGATTGAAGGAAACAGGTGGAAGAAAAGATTAAGAAACATGATCCAACAGTATTCTGTACACAAGAAACACATTTAACTCCAAAGAAAACTAGTACACTGAAAGTCAAATATTCCATGAAACAGAAACTCACAAAAAATGAGGTGGCTCTTCTGTGTGCAGACAATATGAAATTCAAACCAGAATGGCCATAAATGATAATGAAAGTCACTGCATACTTCTTATGGGTAAATTTCAACAGGAAGATTTAACAGTCATAAACCCATACACATCAAGTACAGGAACGCATAACTATATAGGACAATTATTTATAGGCATTAAAAACAAAAACTTTACAGTACAATTCTAACAGAGCAAAATAGTCCACCACTGTCACAGATATATATATCATCCAGACCAAAAATTTAGAAAAGAAATATCAGAACTGTAGCACACCAGTGAACAGAAGAACTTAATAGATGTTTAAAGATTTTCCCACAACAGGATCAAAATATACACATTCTTCTCCGCTGCACTTGTGACATTCTCTAAAGTAGAATTTGTGACAGTCCATAGAACATGATTGAATAAATGCAAAAGATTTGAAATTATCCTATGCAGACT
>PVJX010038335.1:0-16400 GCA_004027295.1 Dolichotis patagonum
ATATAAGTAAAAAGTTTCACTAAATTTTTTGAATTTTGGCTTGAGATTCCCTGAGATAGAAGGTCTGGTGAGAGAGGAGGGTGACCTTAGATACTTCACTAGGTCTGAATTATAGGACGTTCAGCAAAAACACTGTGACAATTTGGTTTTCATGGTTTGGCTCTTTTTGAGTTCTTGTTTTTTTCTACTTTTATTCATTGTTTAGCTTTACCTTTGTGACACAGACCAGCCCACCTTCACATTTTAGAATAGATTTTGGCAACAACTCTGCAGGAAACCATTTGGCTGATACAATCTGTGACAATAGGTTTTCTTCCATGAACACCAGAAGGTTGGATAGGGACTTACATGATTCATCCAACCCCCAAGTTCAGGTTATCCACTTGTTACCAAACCCTTGAAACGTTTCCTCTTTCCTGTGAATGGTCCTGCTAGCAGGTGCTTTCTTGTGACAGGAAATTTTGACCACATTGCCCCTCAACACACTTGTGGGAGGATTCTGGTGTCCTATGTAATTTTCTTGTTCTATACAAAGTGGATGGTTTGATGTGATATGGCCTCATCTCTTTCAGATTCCTACTTTATCTGCTGGCTTGTGGTCCTCTATTCCCTTAGCCATTAAACTGAAATTTGAATTCATTTGTTGGTAGGCTTTCCTCCCTTCTATGGGCTATTTCCTCAAACCTTTGCCTCTGAGGCATGCCTCTTGCACTGAGGAAAAGCCCTTTAAGATTTCAACAGTTTACAGTCCCATCAGCAGTAAATAAGAATTCTTAATATTCCAAAGTTTATCAGAAATTTACATGTGATTTTTCTGTCTTATGGTCTTCAAAAATGTTATCTTTCTTCCTAAAATCTACCCTTCCCTCAATTTGTATTTATCTTGCTAGCTGAAGATCATCATTACAGTTTTTCCTCCCGGAACCCTTTTGTGAATCTTTTAGCCTGAATTATTTGTGCCTCTTGAGTCCTGTAGCCTGCTGTACTGTCCGCTACATAGCAAAGGGCACATGGTATTTTTACTACCCATTTACCTCCATTACTTGCAGCTCCTAGATTGGGGGCTCCCCGAAGGAAGGGGGTGTGCTTAGTGTGGTGTCTTGGAAAGAGATTGTGCTTAGAATAAGCACATCACTGTAGAATAAACAGGTAAAATCTGTTTTTCTCTTGAACTCATGGTGCTCCTCAACCATTGGGAGGCCAAGTGAGTATGAAGGCTTTTGAAAGAATTGTTTCCAAAACAACAACTAATTACTCTTGGGAAATTAATTGTCAGATCTCACTCTTTCATTCACCTCAGGACTATTAAGAAGGAGTCACGGGTCTGCATGAAGGAAGCGCATCCTCTTCCCAGAACCCCCAACAACAACAAAAGCACAGAGCAGACGCACCTCCTGGTTATTACCAACTCCCACTTAGTGAGTTATGGGCAAGAGCCTCCGGAGAGCTTGGAAAGCCCTTCAGATGGCTGTTTAAATGCCTGCAGTTGCTCAGATGGGCTCAGCTAATGGCATTTGTTACTTGGGAATAGGGTATTTACATAAAGCTAGAGTTTTTCTTGTATTGGTCAGGCATAAGCCCTCTTCTATTCATTTTTTTTGCCCAGGTACCTGGAATGGAACTCATGACCTCAAGCTAGGCAGGCAGATGCTGTGTCACTGATCTATATCCCCGGCCTATTCACTGTTACTAGATAATTGGCTCTCACCACAGAGCTGGTTCTCTCTGATGCCAGCATATTACCAAACCCCAGGGCTGGGTTAGTGTGAACATGGGACAGGACAGCCACAGATTAAACTCTGCTCCAGCCACACCTGTTATCCAGTGTCCAACAAAATGATCAGTCTGGTCTGCCCTGGCCACCAAGGCCTCTCGTGGTGGTCAGCACAAAGGAAACACAGAAGGTGAGATATGGAGCCAGCCCACGTGGGTTTGCACACCAGCTGTTCCACAGTATGGCTGTATAGCTTTAGGTAAGCTGCATAACCCCACAGTGCCTCATTTTCTCCACTGGGAAAATAGGGTTAATGGTAAGGGCGGGAGCTTCACTGAGCTCTCTGTATGACTGAGCATCGTGACACACGTGCTGTGATTTGGTGATAGTGCAGTCTGTGGAGACTGCTTCTTGAGCTCACTGGCCCTTCTACTTAATAGTTGTGTGACTTTCAGCACATTATTCTCTGTCTCTGGGCCTCAGTTTCCTCACTTCTGTAACAGGGTCACTAACCATCCTGCCCTCCTAGAGTTCATAGGAGATAAGCCATTTGCCACAGGTGGCAAAGTCCTGGGGAGAAGCAGGCACTCAAGAATCCTGGCAATTACTGAGCTATCATCCTCAGAGTATCTCTTCTCACATTCTGACTCTGGATTGTATCTGCTGAACTTTGAAAGAAGCATTCATGATGCAGTTAGGGAATATAAATAGCCCAGGATGCAGTGATAAGCTCCAAGGCCCAGACCCTGCACTGGCTCATTCATTCATTCATTCATTCAACCAACAGACACTAGGCAGTGGTACTTCAGGTCCTGGGGACAGTGCAGAGAACAGCCCAAGAAGTTCACAGTCTAGCAGGGAAGATGAACAGGAAACACAGAGACGAGGCCAAAAACAGCCTCAGCTGGCTGATCAGTGCTGTGAAGGGAACCCCAGCAGCGTGAAAGAGGGGCTGGGCCAAGGGTGGGGGGTGATGATCTTACAAAAGGTGGTCAGCCAAGGCCTCTCAGAGGGCCACAAGGAAAGCAGGTGAAGGGGGCAGGAAGCCTGCTGAGTAAGGGAGGCGCTGTCCTCTGGAAGCACTAGGCAAACCCAGCGACATCCCAGACTCTCCCTGCTGCTGAGGAGTAGCCACCACCCAGGAAGTCAGGAAATCACAATCCTGGGAGTGTCCTCAGCTCAACTCCCCACCTCTAAAGCTAAGCAGCCTTAGCTTTAGTGCTGTAGGTCGTTCAGGTCTTTCTTCTTAGGTAGCTCCTCAAGTCATCTGTGTGATCAGGGTGTCACTGTCCTCTCCCACCTGGACTGTGGCAGTGGCCTGCTCCCCAGGTCCCAGGACTCAACTCACTCTCAAACATTCCCCCATCCTGTCCCATACACAAAAGCAAGAGGGCTCTTGCTAGAGCACAATCCTGATGGAGGGACAGCCCCCTCCATTCAGCCCCAGTCGCGCTGTGGGGCAGGGTGGAGTTCCTGGTTTTGGGGGTGCATGGTGGGGTGGGTACCTAGCCTGACGGCTGTGGACAGACTGAGGAAGCTCAGCCTAGACACTGCACGGCAAGCAGGGGATTTTTCCCTCTAGCTCTGCAGTGCTGGCCCAGCTGTTCTCAGACCAAGAAGGAAGAGTCCTGCTTTGCTTTGGAGCCAAGGAGAAAACTTTTTATGCAGGAAAGCAAAACTAAGTGTGTAAACAATGGTTGGTCCATGCAGGACAGTGTCAGGCTGTCCAGAGCATCCATCCCCGTCCCCACTTGGAGTAGGCAGAAGCAAGACGGATGGCCAAGAGACTTCAGTGGGTCATAGACCCCTGTGCTGGATTCTGAAGCTCTAGAACACAATGCATCTTTTGTTCCTAGAGGTCCTGAGACTTCGGGGGGAGCTCAGCTCCGAATTGTCCTGAGCATGGGCAGTGTGATTTCAGGGTACTGCACTGAGTTATGCGTTTTTGCTATTAGGACAGAAAAAAGCCCTGATCTCTCCTCAGTTAATGAGGCCCAGGGTGACCCTCAACTTACTACCCTACAGGCGTGCCTACCATGCTTTAGCTTAATGTGCTCACACATCTATTGTCCCCTTATATTTTTCTTCCCAGTGGGGCACTGACTTTTATGTTTTCATGTGCCTCCTGTTGACCAACTTTTGTATGCTGGCCCCTTGGAGTCTCAGGTACTTCCTCCTCCCAGAAATCCTCCCTCTGGTGTCAGGCTGAATTCCCATCCCATTCATCCTCCCCACTTCCAAGATGAGTACCAAAGCCTTGGAGGAAGGAAGACCTTCTGCTTCCTGTTCACTTCTCTTCCAGGCCCGCCGCTGAGAGTCTGACAAGTCTTAGGTTCCTCTCCCCTTTTCTTTCTTCTCCCTTCTCCCTCTGCCCAGAGGAAGCACTGTATCCTGCCCCATAGCAGGATTTGCATAGTGACCTTGTGCAGGGATTTAAAATCCTCCTCTGAGATCTGGGTATGATGTCACACACCTGGAATCCCAACACAGGAGACTGAGGCAGCAGGATCCACTTGAGGTCAAGTCTGAGACAGTGAGACTCTGTGGGGAAAAAAAAACATTTCTAAACCATGGGAGTAAAAACAGACTTCTAATTAGAGCAAACCCAGGCCTAGTGCTTACTGTGTCTTAGTAGTATTCGAGGTGCATCCCATGCTCTACCATCACAAAAAACTGCTCAGAAGAATATTGTTATCCTCATTTCACAGGGTAGAAAACTGAAGCAGAGGCAACATAAGCCTAAGGTCACAGGGTGAAGGTATGGTGTTGCACGGCAGAATTAAATATGAACCTAGACATTGGACCTTATGGCCTTGAACACTGCTCTGCTACACCTGCAATATTTGTGCTTGCATTTGTAAGTGACAAACTAGACAATAATTGCAGCACCGCAGGTAAATCCTCTCTCTTAATTAAGGTCTGGTTGTTTTTATAGTAAAAAATCTTCTGAGTATAATGAGAATGTTGAGCATCTACAGGGAAGGTCTTGTTTTCCATCTGCTCACATGATTACGAATGATCAAGTTGTTGTGGGCAGGGAAAGGTTCACGGATTAATGCGCTGGGACCAGAAGATCCCTGAGCTCAGAGTTAAGAGAACTAGGGCATCAACCCTGCCTGGGACCCTGACTGACATAGCCTGGCCTTGCACAGTTACCAGCAGAGCCACAAGACTAATTATTACTCTCACTATTCAGTGTGCAGGGACTGTATGAGGCATTTTACCTGCACCCCAAGCCTAGGAAGCTTGGATTATCACGTTCTCCTTTGTGTTGGAGAAACTGATGCTTACAAATGTGAAGTTGCTGCTTGGGAGGGTGGGCAGAGGGTGGTCCCCATTCCCTGGGAGGGAGGCCAACTCTGCTTCCTACCTAGATGGGGAGCAGAGGTGGAGGCTTCTTAGCCTGCTCTGTCTCTTTCACAACTAGGAATAGTTAAAAGGCAATTACAATGCTAATTGGCAGGTCAAATGGCTGCTGCAGTGGAGTAGGGGGAGCTGAAAGGCACTGCCAGTTAGGGGTCTGTAGCCCTGGTCCCCTGGATTCCTGGGCCAAGCCTGAAGCACACTAGAGATTTTGGCTCCTTGTACCCAAAATGAAGGCAACAATTTCCAGGTCCTTTCCCAAGAAAAAGACAGAGTAAAGAGGGTACAAACGTACTCAGAGCAAGGTCTTATTTGTCCTGCCCTCCTTGAAGAAGAATGAAAAGAACAGCAGCAACATTGAAATGTGCTTTCTGTATTGCAGACAGTTCACCTGGGGTACAGCAGACAACTGGATTTGGGCAGTGTAGTCTCCTCCTCTGCAGAACAGGATGGAAGCAATAGTACTTATCTCAAAGCCTCTCTGTTATGGTCAGGACTAAATGACACCTTGCTGGGAAAGCCCTTGGCATGATGCTTGGCATTCTCTCAGTGCTCAGTCAGGCAAGCTGCTGCAGTGCTGGTGACAATGGCCAGGGCTCAGGGCCTCACACTGCAATGTACAAGGTCCCAGAAATAAGCAAATAGAGCACAGCATGACTTACACTCCCTTGAGGAAAGCTGCTGCCTGGGCTCTGCTCATGGTGATGTGCAGTAGCTGCTTGACTTCAGAGAAGAAGTGGCAGGTTGGCTAGGCCAGGAGGGATAGAAATTCCCAGACACAGCCTGGGGCTGAGAGGCAGCGGTGCTTCCTGGGGATTTAGCTCATGACCTCCATCCCACAGGCACTCAGCTGTGTGTCTCTCCGAAGCTACACCCGCTGTGGAAATCTCAGTGTTGAGATTCCTCAGAACACTAGGATTAGAGGCCCTGCTTGACACAATGCTCCCTTTCCAAGTATTTTTCAAGAGAAATTAAAAACACCATACCATAATATCATACCATACCATACCATAATATCATGTATATATGATATTATATACACCCACATTTATAGCAGCACATTTTGTAGTAGCTAGATCTCAGAAATAACCCAAATGTCCACCAACCAAGGAATGGATAAAAAAGCCGTGGTCTTCTTATACAATGGAGTACTACTCAGCCATCAACAAAATAAACTAGTGACTTTATAGGGAAATGGATGCAACTGGAGACCATACTCATAAGTGAAATAAACCAGACCCATATGTGTAAAAATCATATTACCACAATAGTGTGAAACACTGAACAAGGAAATAGAATCCCAAATGTACAATAGATACTGTGAATTGAGAAGAAATTGTTTAAAAGAAAAGACAAACTGCTGGAGGAAAGCAAGAAAGGGAAAAAGAAAAGAAATGCATGTATACAAATAGATGTTAAGATACCTGTACAACAAGCTTCTCTCTATTTTTTAAAAAGAATGTTTTCTGCTCCTATTGTTTGGTCAAGGTATCATGACTACATACTATAGTCTGCATAATTACTACCAAGACAACAGTATGTGCTGTATCAACTATGATCACTGTCCTCCTTACCTGTTTTGTAAATCTGTTTATTGTTTGTTTATCTTTCTTTCCATAAAATAAAATTAGAAGAAATCAGAGCCAGGGCTAACCTGTGGAAGTGTCCTTGTGACATGTGATCCCTGGCAAATGAGTCCTCATGTGTGAGAAAGAGACAGGGACAGACCTTAGTATCAGGTGGGACTGAAAGGGCCCAAAGCAAAGGGCAGCCTTGCTGTCTCCAGGAGCTGTCCTCAAGGGTATCCTGGAAAGACAGGACTTAGGAGGCAGACCCCTAGGCAGGACGCTTCCTGGATGCCTCTGCATCATACCTGGGGCCCTCTTGTCTCGCTGCTCCTATTGCCCTAGGTCAGGGGGTCTCCAGCTTGATTGTGCATCAAAACTTTGTGAAGACTTTGGTAAAATGCAGATGCTGGCCCACCCCAGAGTCCCTGATTCAGATTTCTGATGGGGCCTAACAATTTGCACATGTAATAAGTTGTCACGTTGCTGATGATGCTGGTCTTGGGACCAGGCTTCAGGGATCCTGATCTCCAGCCTCCTTTCTGCCCATTCCCTCTCAAACTCAGTTTAAGTCTTTGTTCTTGCTGATCCCTTTACCAACATTGCCAATCCCCCTCCTTCCATCTTTTCTTATCTGCTTGGTGAATTACAACTCCACCCCTGAAATCCTTGATGCCAATCTTTGCAAGAAGCCTTCCTGAACCCTTCTAAGCAGTTATTTATGTCTGCATTTCACAAAATACTGACTTGAAACTCTGCTTATTGGAGTCATGCTTCTCAAACTTGCATGGACTCATGAAGCAACTTTGTAAAAGTGCCAGGGCTGCCTGAGATGCTCTGGGTGAACCTGAAATTGTTTCTGGCCAGCTCCCATATGATGCCAAAGCTGGGTCCTCAGATTTCACTTCCAGGGCAGTTGTTAGAGCATTTCTCAGCCAGCCTGGTCCCTAGCTGGGGCTGTGACTGCCTCAGGTGGTGTGGGATGATGGAACCACCCCACTAGCCAGAGAGAGTAATTTGTGTCTCTGTCCCAACAGTGTGTTCAGTGATGCCAGGTTGATGGCTTGAAACTGGCCATGAAGAAACTGTTGGCGTGAGAGACAATGCTGACAGAATTCAGCAAGTGCTACAAATCAGACTTCTTTTCTTTAGAAAAT
This sequence comes from Dolichotis patagonum, assembly GCA_004027295.1. NCBI lineage: Eukaryota > Metazoa > Chordata > Mammalia > Rodentia > Caviidae > Dolichotis > Dolichotis patagonum. The sequence goes on from PVJX010038335.1 coordinate 7,800, forward strand.
TGAACACCCTTCACCAGCACAAGACTCCTCCCTGCTCACCTGCACCTCTAGCTGGAGTGTTTTGAGAACTTCTTTGGAGGCCTTCTTCCACTGTGCATCTCCAGGCATTGGGCTGCTGATTTCTCACCCCTGCTTGCCTGTTAGAACCCCCTGGGGAGCTGTAAAGCACACTGCCCAAGCTCCATCCTAGACAGTTGCATCAGCATCCAGGTGGAGCCCAAACATCAACATTCAAACCAAAAATCAGGTGAAAGTCTGACCCTGGATCACAGTGAGACAATGGGCTTCTAAACCACATTGACTAGAACAAAATGAAACTGAGCTGAAGCACTCAGACTGTGCTGCTAGTACTGCCCTAACTCTGACTCACAAACCAGGAGCACAGGACTCGGCCTTTTTTGCCCAGCCAAGCAGGCCCATAGAGGCCTGTGCCCGAGGCCAAAGACAGAGGGCTTGTGGGCACATGTTGGCACATTTGCCTCTCTTCCCCACTCAGACGTGCAGGCCTCTTTCCTCAGTCCACCCATCCTCTCCCTGGAGCCTAGGATCCTCCCCAGCATGGTCCAGGCATCCATGTCCTCATATGCACAGCTAGCACTTGAATTTGAAATGACATGGTGAGGAAGTGAGATTGCCCTGCCCACTTCCTCTGATCACTGTGTTAATCACAAATTGTTTATATTTTATTGTCTATTCCTACCTCTGAGCTCTTGATATCACCATCCTGCCTGTGTTATCACCTGATATTCCATGTCCCCAGCATTTGGTCATCAGCTTCTGGAGTGGCATTTGGTTGGGTGCTTAGAACAGAGTCTGCCATATGTTAGGTACCTAAACTCTATTTGCTGTTACTTAAGATTCTAGGAACAGAAAAGGAAGCTCTCCTGGTGGCCTGGTCATATATAGTATTGCACGAATAACTGCTGGAAAGCTCATAGGCTTAAAGAGAGAATAGTCTAAGGCTGGGGTATGCATGTTAGGAAGTGTACAGCACTATGACAGGCTGTGAGATCCATTGACAGCATTGTATGCGCTTGCATATGCACACACACACACGCAGAGATAGAGAGAGAGAGAGAGAGAGAGAGAGAGAGAGAGAGAGAGAGAAAGAGAGAGAGAGAGAGAGAGAGAACAGTTTTGTTTGCTGAGCATTCTGTGTGTCAAGAGTTTGGTTGAGTCTTGTAGGACACTTTTACTGCTTCATATAGTACCACATGGCCTTGCTTGGGAGGCTGCTAAAGGGTACAGATGGGGACAGGATACTTTGTGTGCTGCATCACCTCATCCTGGTCATGGCATTTGGGAGTCTAGGAAGGAACATTTCAAGACACAAAAACAGATGCTTCTGATGTCTTTAGGCCCCACTTCACAGACTGAGTTATGATGTTAAAACAGTCACATTCTACTGACCAAAGAGACCATAGAACCAGCCCCAATGTAAGAGGAAGGGAAATACACTCCCATCTCCATGACAGGAATGACAGACTGGCACCAAAGCTGGGCAGTTTAGAGTTATGGCACATAGCTGGTGCTCAGCAAGCACTGTATTTCTCAGTGGATGAATCAGTCAGTTCCATTGCCAGGACAGGCAGAGGCTCTTCACCTTTGTGCCTGCTCACCCTGACCTCAGGGCTCACCAGCATCCCCCGTGATGCCAACCCTGTACCACGTGGCAGTAGTCAGATGAGTGGTAGTCTCCTAAGCCCAGCCTGGCATGTGAGAGCAGAAGGAGGGAGCCACACTTTTGGGTCAGGGAGTCTGGGCTGCCCCAGGCCCATTTCCATCTCACTGATGGAGTGTTGGAGGACAAGGTCGATTTTTTTCTTTTTAAGCACTGGAGACAGAGAGCAATCTGGGCTGCTGTGCAAACAGCACCTGTGCCCAGCTGATAACACCAGAGGAATTAACTGTCCTTGTCCTGCTCAGTCTCTGGAGAAGGGGCTGATGCCACTTCCCAGGCCTCCACATCAGCCTCCCTCTAGCCCATTATGGAGGGGGCAGTCTGGAGCCAGGTCCCAACCCCTCTCCTAGCTTCACAGAGAGCAACTAAAGGGACCCTATTCCCCCCTGTATAGGTAGCACCTTGCTGTAAGGTGTAAAGTCTCCCAGAAGGTCCTCACTGGGACCCAGGGTATCTCCATCCTTTTTGATCTGCAAATGAGTTGTGAATTACAAAGAGCCCTGGACTAGAGGGTGGCTGTCAGGAGGACCAGGCTGGGAAGGCACAAGATGGGCAGAATGACGCCAAGCCCTGGAGCAACAGAGCAGTATAAGTACATCCCTTTCCAGGGCCCAGCCAGCACTGGCCCAGCAGTGAGGTCCAGGGAGAAGCAGAGGAGGCCAGGACAGGATGCCCTGGTGGGCAAGGTGTGCGGGCAGAGGAAGTTGGCATGGATCTTAATGAATGGTGCTGTAAGTTGGCAGGTAGGTTTAAAGATGACTATTGGTGCTTTAGAAATTAAATCCCCTTTTAGGTTGTGTTTTCTATAATCCAGGTAACCTCAACATTATGCAGTTTTGCTTTTAAAATAGTGTAGCTTTGCTTAAGCCTAAATATAACATGAGGACAATTTGGTTTCTTTTACAATAATGTGCTAATGTGTTTGTTTTCTTTCTACAATAATGTGTTAAATATTTTTCTGAAACCTCCAAATTTTAAAACTGTAACTTACTTGAGAATTTAGTAACTTTATTCTAAAATTAACGTAGTAAGGGGGCATTGGTTTACAAAATGAAAGGTTGCTTGTTCAAGCCACCTGTGACATTGCCTTTAAGAATTTAATGACCAAAGAAACTGTAAGAATGAAAGCATGGAAGCTGTGTCTCATTTGCATTTAGAGAAAATTTAACTCAGTTTAGATTTTGCTATAGAAAAATTTTGAATAGTGTTGATGCTGTGTATGTTGTAGTATCATTTTAAAAGCAATCATTCAGCATTTTTTAAAAAAAGATATTGAATATTGTAAACAGATGTGATATTCATTAAAGGAAAAAAGAAGTTTCAACCTAGAAATGGAAAAAACATGAAACGGGAAAAGTAAGGTCACATACATTCTACAGAGTTGTAGGAGATGAAAGAGTGTATCAGGTCCAACCACAGTAAACTAATGTTTCTGTGGGGGAAAACTGGTCACATACTGGTTCTTTCATTTGCTTGAACCTAACATGTGGAGCCCTGATGTTTTTGTTACTTTTCTCTTATTGCTAAGATGAAATACCTGACCCCTGAAATTAGGGAAGGAAAGGTTTATTTCTTACTCTTTTTGGAGGTTTCAGTCCATACTCAGCTGGCTCCAACACAGGAAGGCAAGATTGGGCCACCATTCATGGCTGCCACAAACAGCAAGGCACCAACTGTCAAGAAAGAGAGACCCGCCTTCTTCCAGCAGTTACACTGTATAGTGGCTCTACCTGTGGGCGGGTATAGCACTCAAACCACCAATCCAGTGCTGGACAAGGAAGCAATCACAAGTGCCCTTGAGGCAAGGCCACAGGAACACAAACCCTAACTCCTGTGCCTATAGTCCAGTGCATAGGATGCACCCAGTAATTAGAAGCAACGCAGACCAGGGCTCATGTCAGTGAATGAGTGCCTGAGAGAAACCAAGAGGAGGCCTGACTGGGCACCAATTTGTTCCCAGGGCCCAGGTGATACTGACAGGCTGCAGAGGAGAGAAGCACTCATGGCCCCAGTGCCCAAGTCCACCACCACTACCTGTATGCTCTCATTGACAACGAGCAGCCATGTTCCCCTGTCCCATAGGCCCTCTGTGGGGGTGTTTTTGGTTTTTTCTATTTGGCTTTTTAAAACCCTCTCACTATGCAGTGCAGGTTGGCCTTGAGCTCACACAATGATGCTCCTGCCCCAGCCTCCCTAGTACTGAGATTAGAGGAGTGCCCCACCACACCCGCCTTGCCATGTGTGTTTACTTCCCTGCTTTGGCCCACTTAGTGAGCAAGTCTTGTTTTCAGTTTGCCATGGGTGCCATTTACTTGTGTTTGCACTGTGCCCTGGTTCCAGGCTAAGCTCTTTTTAGGCATTAACTCACTTATCCTAACAATGACCTAACCTCAGGCTTCCTTTTTAACCCTTTGACATGGAGGTTCCAATTTTTATTTCATGGAACTATAATTTACAAACAATAAAATGCACCTATTTTGAGTGCATAGTTACATGAGTACTGGCCAATGCCTGCATCTGTGAGACCACTGCTCTAATCAATATGCAAATTTTGTCCCAAAGATCCCCTCCCCCCAGGGCAGGAGCACAGCTGTTTCTGTTATGTATATTCATGTTGACTTTTCCAGCATTTCACACAAATGAGTGGCTCCAGACATACCTGAGCCAGTTCTCAGCCTAGGGGACCTCTCTGACCTGCATGATGAACTGATGAACACAGCAGCTTTGGCTGAGGTCCCTCTACCTGCATATCTCTTTTTCCCAGCTTTCCCATGGCTGGCCCATCTACCTGGCTTTAGTGTCAAGTGTCATCTCCTCAGGGAGGTCACATCTGTCCTAACCACTCCTTCTGGGCCTTGCCATCTCAATGGCTTTCTATGGCCAGCACCTGGCATGCTTTTGCAGGGTCTTCCTGTCACAGGGGGGTGCTCAGCCTGACTGCAGGTGGCTCAAAGTACAGGGGCTTAGCACCTTGGGAGAGGCCTCCATCATCCATGGGGGTTGCTGGTGGATGGTTCTCTGACCACTGCTTCCCTTGCTCCTCTGAGCAAAGAAGTCCTGTTGCATTTTATACTGTTTCCCAGGATGCCCACAGCATGCAACCTTGTTGCCCACACCTGTAACCCTGATGGCCCCCTCTTCCCAGACTCCTTCTCACTGTCTCACTTCCCCACCCCTCACCTGGGGCTATTCCCAGTCACCTCTCTCACAAACTTGCCCTCCAGTTCTTAGCACAGGCCCTTGTAGTCAGGGGTTGTACAGAGAACAATTAGAATCAGGACATGGACTTTATCATATTATTTTTATGATGGTCACCAAAAGTTAACACAAGAAAATGCAGGAAATCTATCTACAACACCAAAGACATAGAATATTTAGCCAAGGGCCTAAAACCCACAGCAATGTCCCGGGGAGTCCAGATAAAGACCCAGAGCTCATGACAATGCCTCCCACGAGTCCAGCTGGAGGTCTAGAGCCCCAAAGAAGGACTCACGCCAGTCTCTTTTATGGATCCCTGCTGGGAAGGCCCAAAGGTCAATGGTGGAAACTAGGAAGTCTATGCCAGCAGGGTGAAGGAGCTGTGCTGATAGGCTGAGGGTTCTATGCTGGAGCTGAGAAGTCACACTCACAACAAAGACCCAGGCTATCCTGAAAAGCACCACAGAAATCCTCAGCGACACAGAGGCCCTGATCTCCAACAACAAGCACAGTCGAGTACATGCCAAAAAGCCAGTGTGAAGAGTTCATCCTGGAGACCACGTGGCACACATCTTCCCCTCCGGAGCCAGGAAGCAATGCTGGATATGAGGGCCAGAGCTTCTCGAGGAGAACCTAACGGCTCAAACAGCAACTCATAGGAGACCTCATAATGCCTCAACGCACTAATGCCTCAATGCCATCAATGCTCTCTTTTCTCCTTCTCAACGTCTCCATTTATGCTGACAGCCTTCCTCAGGGGAAACATCTTCGCTCAGCACCATGCTGATGTAATCCAGCTGGCATTAAGTTGACCACCAGTTCTCAATCCATAACACTGGGTTCCTCAAACAGCAGAAGTTTTAACACCATTTTGGAATCTAGAAGTCCCAGGTCAAGGTGCCAGAAAATCTGGTTTCCAGTGTTGTTTCTCTAACTGGCTTGAGAGGCCTGCCTCTCAGAAGATCCTCATGTGGTCTTTCCTCTGTGCTGTGGGTGGAGAGGGAAGAGTCACTGATTCTCTTCTCATTCTCAAGGGGCACTAGTCCTATCAGATTGCAGGCCTATCCTTTGTGACCTCATTTAACCTTGACTACCTCCTTACAGGCCCTATCCAAATACAGTCACCTCAGGGCTTAGGGCTTTCACATAGGAATTGGGGGAGGGCACAATTCAGTTCCCCATGGGATCCTTGAAGCAAACACATCCCAGCCAAACAAGGCCACAGTGCAAGGAGGCTACAAGGAGCAAAAAGCTGGGCACCCACTGTGAGCTGTGTCAATTCAGCTGAGGGGTGGCTGCAGGATCATCAGTCACCATGATGCCACAGAATGGGAAAAGATGAGCTTCAGATAGCAGCAAATATAAATGGGGAAACTGACATGTGATTAAACTAGGATCTTTCACTGGTAGCTGGGGCCACATTGAATGTGGAATTAGCTCAGTTGGCCTTGGGTTACCAGAACCCTTTGGGGTGCCTGCCCATCCTCATGCCGAAGTTAAAGGACTTTCCTTCCAAAGACACAACTCTGGTCATCCCATCCCTGTGAGGAAGGCAGAGAGGGAAGATGGGCGGGTGCAATCGGACCAGTTCAGGTGCTGGGAACTTTGGGGGGAAATATCATCAGTCACCATTTCCAGATTTCTGGGCCTTGTTAATAATTAATAAGAAGAAGAGCACTCTAAGCACTTGCTATAGGTACTTCTGATGTGTTTTCACATTTGCATCTATCAAGCAGGGAGAACAGAGAGCAACCGTTTCTGGAGCAAATCAGTAAGGGAACAGAGAAGGAATCATGTTTTCATTCATTCACCCAACCAGTCCTGAGCACCTATTAGTACCATCATGTCCACCAAAGGGAGAGACATCTCATGTGGTCTCTGCCCTCATAGGGCTACCTCTTCAGGGAGTCTTATATAAGATAGTTTCAGGGAGTGATAAAAGCTGGGCAGAAAACTAACTGAAGCGATGCAAGCAACTTCAGATGGAATGGTCAGAGAAGGTCTTGGAAAGCAAGGGACCTCCGAGTTGAGACCCTGAGCTGGCTGTGGGAGTGGGAGAATGCGGCTCCAGGCAGAGAAAACTGCAGCTGCAAAGACCTCAAAGCCAATCAACTTGGGGTGGTTGAGAAATGGGAAGGAGACTGGTGTGACTGACTACAGAGCAAGGCAAAGTGATGGGGAGGAGGTGTCAGAAAGAGGGAACATTACACTGACCTCGCCAGGACATTGATTTAAGGCATGTGGGATCCCTCTGGATGGTTTTTGGTAGGAGGTCATGCAATCAGACTGAATGTATATTTTAAAAGGCCCCTGGTGGCTTCTGTATGGCTAGGAGGGCAAGAAGGGAGAGCAGGGAAAAGTGTCAGGGACATGGAGGCTTGGTGCCACCAGTCAGCATTATTGTCATCAATCCCATCAACACTGCTAAATGAATTACTTGAGGCCTGTGGAAGCTTCATCTTGAATCACAGTGTAATGAACAGCAACTCTGAAGAGTCACCTGGATCGGATCGGAATCACCTGGATTGGATCAACTCTGGAGAACTTGTTAGAAAAGCACACTCTTAGGGCAGGGCCCTGTTTCCTGCAGGCAACACTGATGGGCCACTAGAATCAGAGGCTCTAAGGTACATGCTTGTCTGTGGAATTCCTAAAGGAATCCATGGCGCATGTGCGCAGGAGGAGGCCACCTAAAGAGGGTGTCCTGCACGCATCAGTTTCACTGGAGGGACTGACATCCTTCACTTTAAACCCAATACGTTCCTTTCCAAGCCCAAGGCCAGCTCCAGGCCAAACATTGTGGGATGGATTCCCAAGGCAGACAGGGCCAACCATGCACCTACCAGGTTTCAAGGAACAGAGGGAACCAGGGGAAGACACATCCTCAAGGAGACTCTGCCCTCCCTACAAGGCCCATTGAGGCTTCAAGGTCAAGGAACTTCCGGGAACTTTGGCTCTGGACCATTTCTCACAGGGCAACTTGCTGATACTCCCACCAACTGTGGGAGACAACCCCAGTGGCTCCCATTGAACACAAAACTATTACTGTGACTTTGATTATTTGAAGACTCACTTCCTTATACTGATATGTGAAAAGCTGGCCAGGATATTTCCTTCTCTCTTCAATTGGCTCTAAGCATTGCAAATAAGGCTAGTGGAGGTGCTGGTATGTAATTTCTAAAGCCAACAGACAGTCCTGTTTCTTCACATAGTGTTCTCCATACAGGATATGTACAAGATAACAGCATGCCAGATGTTAGAGCCAATAGCTCAGAGAATGTCAACTAGGTAGGAGCCTCAAGACAAAGAGGCTATGACTCCCCAGGGCATAAGAGTTTGCATATCAGAAACCAAAGAGACAGTCCCCCAAACAATTCCATTGCTACCTTAATTGGATTATGTATATTGAACCTTCTGCATGTCTTTATCTCTGCAATTTACAGAGATGCCATTCTTGCACCTGGCTAGCCAGCTCAAGTTATTCATGTAATTCCTGCCATCCTCACTGTCACTCATCCATGAACCACCCGGCTTCTTCACAAGATAATAAATTCTGGGAGAGGCCTAGGATCAGGGCCTTTGTCCACATGTCCTCACAGGGATTGGGCTTAGCACCCTTTGGCTACCCTTCACTTGGAATATGTCTTGGTGTCTTTACTCAAACCGTGGGTTGCATTGGTGATGGTAGATTGGAATTAACTTGCTGGGATTCCAGTAATGTC
>PVJX010038336.1:0-16399 GCA_004027295.1 Dolichotis patagonum
TGACTGAGGAGAACTGATCAATCTGCGGCAGCCAAGAGGCAGAGGGAGTGACAAAAAGGAAAAACAAAAAAGCCTCGCACAAGAATATATTAAAAAAAAGTTGTTTTAAATTATTTTTAGTTCAAAGATTGATGAAATCAGTCATTGTTCAAAAAGTATTGTCAATCTTTCTCTGAAATCAACCACAACAATAGAACAAAAAGAAGTATAACCCATTACCAGTGCCTTTAGCAGTCATCTTACTCGGTGACTTGAAAATTGATGATCGAAATAGAGAAATTACTCCTTTAATTTGCTCACATTCATCTTAGAAGTCAAAAAAACAAATGGACTATTTTCAAAGGCTGGGAAGAGGCAATTTATCTTTGTTCATACTGGACAGATTATCTTTGTTTATCATCCCGTAATAAATAAAGTAAGCAGATATCAAAGAGGGGCAGGAGAAATACAACTGGGAAGGTGAGAAAAGGTAAGTTTTGTTTGTTTGTTTAAAGATGACAGTATTAGAGACAGAATTTTTCAAAAGAGGATTTCTGGTGAAGCTGAGAAGAAAATCAAAAAGAAAACAAAAAGAATGGACAAAACCTGCATATTGCTATGAGCTCAGAGGAATGAATACTGTCATGATAGAAAAGGGAAATTATGGAACTCAACAAAAGAAATTAGTATTGCTTAGCCTCTGATATTATTGGTTTATGACCTAAAAGACAACATGAAGTCTATAAAGCCATACCCATATAAACAACTGAATAAATAAATAAATAAATAAATAAACAAGAAGAAAAAGTGGTTTGCTTCATTGGATAATTTTGATTTAATTTTCCTTTAGAAAAGGAAGTATTATTTTAAAGTATACTATTTCAAAAGTTATTGAGATAAATTTACAGAAAAATACCAATGAAATGTAGAATACAGGAAATATAAATCTAATATTTTAAGTATTTTATAACTTAACATATAATATTTGTACATGTTGAGGGTATGGAACTATAAACTATAATATATGTACACAATGTTAAATTATCAGCTCAGGATAATTTACATCTGTGTCTCCTCAAATAAAATCACTACCATGTGTTATAAGAGTAATTGATATGTAGGCGTGTTCCACAAACGGATGCTAAAATTAGTGGGTGAAAATTTCAAAAGAACTTGCACATTCTAATGGTCTTAAATATTTTCCTAAAAAAATTTTTAGTTGCAAATGGGGAAAGAAGAGCCTTTTGTGGAAAAAAATAAAACCTGTAGACATAATCTAACCAAACAATCATGAGTAGCCACTAAAAAGACTTACTTCTTAATGTATCCCTGACACAAACTGAAAAGGACACAAAACTGCATTATAGTATTCTCGCCAGACATGCAAACCTTCATGAAAAATAGAAAAAATCAAATGGAAGCAGCTCTATAAATTAACGGACTGATACTCTTCAACACTGTCAAGATTCTGAAAGACAAACAAAGAAGAAAGAATGGTCACAGATGGAGGGATACTAATGCAACAGGACAGCTAAATGTGATGTGGAATTCTGGACCAGACCCTGGAAGAGAAAAAGAATATTAGTGCAAACCATAAATAAAGTCTGTATTTTAACTGACTGGTGGCATACTAACATTAATTTCCCAACTTAATCATTTTATTAAAATGATAGAAGATGTTAATATTAGGGCACAATGGATAAAGGATAACTGAAGCAATATCATTTATGTCCTTTTCCCCCCCTTTGGTAAGTCTACAGCTACTTCAAAAAAGTTTTTTAAAAATTCTAGGACTCAGGCAAAAATGCTAGACCAAATCCTACTATAGGAATAAGGTAGCTTTGCATTCATTTAGTATTGTATTTGGACTTATTGATTTATTTTGTATGTGTTAAGTGTTTTTTCCCCTGTATTTGAACTCTTTACAAAGAATGGGTAGGTTGCTAATTCGTTCCTGAGTTTGCTTACAAGTCACTTGAATTAGTAGCTCTAACAAAGACTGTGGACTACAGCCTTGACAATCTGACGAAGATATAGGAAGGCAAGAACCCTCTTATATCTCTGTGAAGATGGGCAATTATCAAACCAGCAACAGTCAGAGTCAGGTGGAGAGCCTTTCCCTGTATTCCCCTGACACCAGGTAATTCCAGATCCCATGTGATGATGAGGGAGAGAAGAGAGCAGTAACTCCAGTGCTTACTTAATTTCTCAGCATATGACAGATGTTCCAACCACCTTTATTTGGAATTAAAGAAAATTATAAAACATTTTTTGAATATTAACATTGCAGAGGATATTCTTGTTGAATGTTACTATTAAATAAGCAAGACACCGATGAAGGAGATACCTGCCTTCATTTTTTTTCATAAAACAGAATTTCTAGAAACAGAATTTCTCCAACTTGAAATTGTATTATTTGTAAATGCTACCACATCAGAGTTTGGGGAAATCCTCACTATTGTTCATTTGGCTTAAAGTATCTTTAACCTATTGGATTCATCGTCCATAGTGTTGATGTCTTTGAAACAGAGGTATAATTATTGTGTTTTATGGCAGGAGATTCAGGGAAGGCCCATGGTTGGCTCCTCAAACAACACATGAGGCTCTCAGTAACTATTTCTCTCTAGTTGGCAACCACATGAATTGTTTGACTTAGGAAACAAAGCAAACTGTTAATTCGCAGAGAACTTTGATTTTTACTTGATTCGACTAAAGTTTAGAAAAAGTAGTTTCTGGGGTTACATTCCATCACTACTAGTTTCTTTTTGGCCAGGGTGCTTGAGAGCCTTTCAATGAGGAAAGACACATTTGATAAACGCCTGATCTAGAAAATAAATAACGCAGCTTTGCTAACCGCTACTGTCTTTATGTCTGGGTATTCTGGATTTGCATTAGAATCAAGCCACAAATTAACATCATAATTTATGGTGCTTCCAAAAGGCCTGATACTACCACATTAGTGAATCAGAGTTTTCTATTTTCCCCCTTGAAATTGTCCATATAAGAATTTATAGTTGTATCCAAAGTAAATATTCTTTACTTCAGCACAAGAGGGTTTTTAATGACTTATTGTTAACTTACATGCTTATCACTGGGCTTTGGAGCCAAATTTTGACTGTCTGATCAATAGTTGAATTCTGTATGAACTGAAATTTAGGGTCATATGCTTGTCCTCTAAGCTTTAGAGTATAATAGCAACAGAAGGATTAGCACATAGTTTGCCAATATCCTAGAAGGAAAATTTTGGAGACTTGATCACAATACCTGCTGGTTAGTAAATTATGAATGTTACTATATATAAAATAGTTTGTTAATTGTAAATGACATCATAACTATGTTTGACTAAGAATCTTCCTCCTCAGATTCATTATCACCAACATGTCTGTATTATCATATTGGTCTGTATTCAATCTTTATTGATTAATCCAACACATAAAATTAAAAAGCTAGAAAGAGAAAATGTAAGGATCCTCCTCCCATATACATGGACTTATGACTGTGATGTCTGGGTAAATAAGTAGAATGGTTACCTATTTTTTCTAAAGTATTTCAGGATAAAAAATATTGTGACTAGATCTGAATATACACACCTAGAGTCATGTGTATTATGGAAAATATTTAATATTTTGTATTTCTGGAGTTTGCCTTAATAATTTGAATTGGGTTGGGTCACCTGTGCATCCTGTAAAAGGGAAGTCATAAGGGTCTCCAAACCAAAGATCACAATCTAGCCACACTTGACTTACATCAAGCTATCGCAGGTCCAAGTTTACTGTTGTATTGATCTATGTGGAAGATCAAGTCTTTGTTACTTACCTTCAACATGACTTTAGGCAAATTATCTACATTTCTTTAAATGTTTTAGACAGGCAGATTACCTGCATTTCTTTAAAAATGTCCTAACTGAAATTAGGACATTTGTACCCTGTAGAAATGAAGTTAATAATTTATACCCTGTAGAAATTACATTTGGATTCATTATATGACTTTGAGATATTTATTTGGTTGCATAATAAATATTTAATAAGTGATTTTAAAATTAAAATATAATGCCTTTATTTTAATAAAGGTTCTTATACCAAATCTATCATTTTTCACTCCCTTAGAGGTAAGGACAAATTTAGGGCTATAATAGCAGAAAAATCTGTGATAGATGATCAGCAAAACATCGAATTTGTTTTATCGAACTCCCCAATCCTGAACACAGAGCACAGTCTTGTTGATCTCTGGTCAGTCCCATCATCAGCAAGTGAATGCACCTTAGAACATGCCCTGTCTGCTTGAACAACCTTTTAGGAACAGGAAATTCATCTCTTTCTAAGATAGAGTTTTTACATTTTGGGTAAACCTATCCATGAAGCTAAAATATGATTCTTTGTAACATTTAATCCTTTAATTTCAATTGTTTCTAAGGAATAAATGACACAAAAAGTCTTTCTCCAAAAAGTGTCCTATCATATTTTTATTAATTTTTATTTGTATTGCAATTTCCTTCAAATATTTCTCGTATTCAATATAATTTCTTTGTTCTTTTATGTCTTTTAAAAGCAAGATGCAAGATGAAATTTCTCCCCAAGTAGAGTATTTTATAAGTGGCCTAACAATCATGATGTAAAATGGAAAAATGGAACTATTTCCTTCTTTACTCAAATAATGTCCTTTGTCTACTGCATTCTAACATTTAATTAGTCTTTATGATCTTGTTTCATCATCCAGCTGTGTGTGTGTGTGTGTGTGTGTGTGTGTGTGTGTGTGTTTTTCTCCTACTTAGCTTATACCAACTAAGATTGTTTTCTGGTTTGGTTCTTTTGTTGTATTTTTTTACAATATCCAATATCAGAGTAGATTTTTTCTAAGTGTAATATCTTTGTATGATATTTTTAAAACTCTGACTGAAGACTTCCATATTCATCTTGAATATCATTTTCTTGATTTGTTTCCATCTGATATATTTAACCCTTTTAGACTTACTCAGGCTCAAATGTGACAGTATTTATTATATTTTCAAACAATTCACAATACAATCAGTAGTATAGAGAAGTTGATTTGGTCATACACCAAGCTAAATGGTAAGTTTAACTCTAAAGATTTATTAATGATCCTTTAGTTAAAATTTTTAATATATTTAGAATATAAGATATTCAATATATGTTAGTTTTATATAAGTTTTCTTATTCAATGAGGCACACAGAATATTAAAAATAGAGTAATACCTGATTTGTTATGGTTCAAATATAAATAGTTGAATGTATTTATGATCTAGACTAAGCAGTTTATTAAGAAATAGTACAATCCAATAAATTTGGGTATAAAATGGATACTTTTTAATTTTACATCATTACATCCTGCATCATCCTCATCATCATTGGAATCTCAACCCACTAAAGTCCAAGGATGCATACATAAGAACATAGTACTATTTTTAATCACTGTAACATTTTTGAAGCAGATATTTCTGCATTATAAAATGAAGAATTTATTAACCAAATATCAATAATCATTTGCAGTGAACTTTGTGCTTTCAAAGACAGTTCAATGTTATTTTATTTTAATAATTTGATATTTATATTTTGTTAGACAAAGTGATAGGATTTTGATGGATGCTATTTTATAATAAAGCAGGTGCAATTTAAAAAAGAAATTATTCCTCCAAATTTATAAGACATGCTACTACTTACAATAAGACAAATCAGTAAAGTGTCTAAAAGTATCTCCCATAATTTTTCTATTTGGAAAGCATCTAATGTAATTATATATTCACTGACTGTTAAATGAGGTAAATGGCAGTGTAAGTTTTATATGGCCTCACCTCATTAATTCTCCTCCAAATATTGAATAGTGATTCAATTACACAATATGTTTAAATACCATAGGGTACTAGAAAATACTTTGCACAATTGTTAAATGCGCTCTAAGCATCATCCCATACACTAATGTGAAATGTTATGCTATGAAATGTATACAAGCCTTGCCCTAAATCTTACATGCTCTTCATTTCAGAAAGTGAAATTTAGAGCTAACATCATAGCTTGTTTTTTGCTACCATAGTCCTTCTACCATACTGAGTGATCAGACTTCACAATTCTCAGACTTCGCAAATTCAAACACACCTTATTTTTTACTCATATTTACCACATATCAGAAAGCATCTCGAACCTGTCCTCATTCATAACTGTGCTTCTCTATAGCTTAGTAAGACTTTTTTTTCTGATCTTGACCTATTAAAAGAGAGAGAGAGAGAGAGAGAGAGAGAGAGAGAGAGAGAGAGAGAGAGAGAGAAAAGATATCATATTTACTGTTTTTATAAGATAGACAAGGCTCCATCCACTTTTGATGCTGAGTGAAGTCATACCTGGCCTGGTGTGAAACATCACAGATCCAATCCTTGACAAAAGGCCCAGATTATGCTTAAAAATAGTGAGCACATGAGGCCCCTTTGTTTGTTTTACTTTATGTTAAGTTGTCAGGTATGACTTGAAAAATTGCTTTTAAAATTTTGTAGTCCAATTGTAGACTTTAGCTACATTATTCATTGTATGAAATCAAGTTCTAGAAGACAAATGCATTATTCATATATGGAAAACCAAACAGTAAAATAGCAGTTGAAAAATGTGAAAAACAGAAAAAAGAAGATAAAAAAAATGAATTCTGCCCTCAAAAAGAATCTGTGTTAATTTCAGTTCTGCACGCAGTTAATGCTGACATGGAAGCCAAGGCTTTCTAACTACGGAATTAAGTGTCCTTGACAGATTCTAGCTAAAAACTGTATTGTTATGTGCACTGCACTCATTCAGATGCAGTGAATGAAGAGGGAGAATGAGTCCCTCTTCCAGGCAAATGAAGACCAGAAATGAGGACCTGTTTAGGAAAGCAAAGGATGTGAAATCTTTGTGGCCCAGGCCACAGGAATTCCATTTTCCTTCCTCACAATCTTTGTAATAAAACTCTTGCTAGTGACAAGGGTTCACTTGAGATTGTGGAGTCTAAATCTGAGACTTTGTCTAATTCTCCTGTCTTCAATTTCCTGTTGACACTTGATGTATCAATTTCTTTCCTCTGGGTCAATCTCAGTGACTGTAAGAGAAGATTTGGTTTTTGTGGCATATGAAACTCATTGGGCAGCTTCTTTAAGAAAAAAGTGAACAATTCACAAATATAAATAAGTACCAATTATAGCCTTAGATGAGAAGATAAATTCACAGTAAATTGTCCATCTCCACAAGATGCAAAACACACCATAGAAGTGCATTAAATCACAAATGCTTTTAATAATTCTAATAAACGTATTATACCTGTGTTTTCGTATAATGACACTGCCACGTTCTGATTGCCTGCCTGTAACTGAAGGACTTCATGACATGTTTTTCTGTAGAAAGAACTATTTTGTCTTTCCTTTGTTGAGTTTATTTTCTTTCTGCCTCATAATAATAGTTATTAGTATTATTTTACTTACACTTACTTATACTCATGAATGAGCGTTGGACTTTGTCAAAGCCTTTAATGAAATTGAATGGCAACAATATTCCCAAAGACATTCCTGGAAACAGGTATTACTCTGCTACCAAAACCAGAGAAGGACCCATCCTAAAAGGAGATGACATGAACAGGCCAATCTCTCTAGTGAACAAGGTGCAAATACCCTTAATAAGATACTGGCAAACAGAATGCAGCCAATCATTAAGAATATTATACACCATGACTAAGTAGATTTCATCCCAGGGATGCAGCAATGGTACAAAATAGACAAATCAATAAATGTAATACAGAAGCAAGTACAGAAATCATATGATTATCTCAACAGAAACACAGAAACCATTTAACAAAGTAAAATTAATTATTATTAATGACATGTGAATCATGTAGAAATGTTTTTTTAAGATTTAGAGGAACTGTTACCAAGTTTCTCTTCTGCAGGGACTGTAAATTGTCTTGCATAATGACTAAATTAAAATATATTTCGGACGAGTGAACTCTTAGCATAGTTCTTTGCCTTAAGTACAACGTAACTAGAAGAGTAAATGTTTCAGTTTGTGTTAGAAGTGCTCCTGAAGCCAATTCTTATAGCAAAAATACCTGTAACTCAATTATATATGAAAATCCACATAAAAGCATTCCAGTAAATTCAAATTTTATATATGCCACACAAACTCATATTTCTACTACTTCAACAGCATTCAAAAAAATAGAATTATGATAACATTGAAATGAGAGTAGAAATCAACAGCACTTTTAACCAATTACCATTAAAACATCTCACTTCAAAAAAAAATATAAGATCTGATCATCACACAAGGAGTCTTCTCATTGGTAAATTGGCCTTTGGAATCTCACTTTTTCTACTTATTTCAACCACTCTCGTGACTCTTTCCAAGAAATGACAGTTAGTTTTGGTTGTCAACTTGGCTGAATTAAAGGATACCTAAAGAATGAGCACACTACACTTCTGGCTGTGTCTATAAGTGTGTTTCCAGAGAGATTGGAGAGAGAGTCATCAAACTGAGTAAAGAAGCTACTCTAAATGTAAGCAGCACCATCCAATAACTTATGGGTCTGGATGAAGCAAAAAATCAGAAGAGTAATATTTGTGCTCCTCTGTGCTTGTTCCTTCTTTAGTAGGTTCATTTTTTTAATGTTGTCACCCATGGACATCAGACTTCTATTTCTTTAGCTTTTGGAGGAAGATATTAAATGGCAGTTCTACAGGAAGCTTCCAGGCCTTCGGCCTCAGATTGGGTCTATGACATCAGCTTCTCTCACTCTGAAGTTTTTGACTTGTCAAGCTGAGAAAGTTTCTTTTCCTCTGACTACTAGTTCTACCCATAATCACTGAAAACTCAGATTAACACTATCACACCATATTGGCATCCTGAGTTCAACTGCATCTATTACTCTTTCTGTCTCTTTACCTCATCCTTCTATCACCTATTAATAAGTAGATATACTAAAGATCTCAAGACCTGGGAATCATCCTTGATTTCTTTCTTCCTTTCATCCTCCAGTCTAATAATTCTCAAGTTCAGTAAGTCCTTCTCTCATGCATTTGTCAAATTTTCATTCCATTACTGCTGCCAGTGCCACAATTTGCTCAATAATCCTCTATCACCACGACTCCTGAAACTATTTCCTAATAAATCCTTCTGTTCTTTGCCTTGTGTCCTTAAAGCCAGATTTGTATAATTCAAATAATAAGTTATTAAAAATTCACTCCTGAAATAGCTCAACAGTCTCAGTGTCCCCAAATAATGCTCAAGGTTTTTGCTTTGTACCCTATCCTTTTCAGTCTTATGTCTTTCTATGCTTAGATCATACTTCATATTTCAAAAACAAAACAAAGCAACACCCCAATACAAAAGGTATGCAATTCTTTGCATAAACTATCAGTTTAAAACTTCTCATTCTCTACTTTCTTGAATGTTTGCACTTGTGTAATCTAACTCCCCACTCATCTTTAAAGGCATGACTTATATATTAGCTTATTTTGTAGATATTTCTGGAACCAAATACCAAAAAAACATTCTCACCTCATTTATTCTGTTATGGAAATTCTATTTGTAAATCTACCACATAATTTTTACATCCTTTGTCCCCCATTGAGTAGCATCCTTGAATGCACAGACTCTCTTCCGTCCATATTTGGAGCTGCATTTTATATTACAGCGCCTGACAAATAAAAGATTCTCAATGACTTTAAATGAATGAAAACAAAATATGTTTTCCAATGGCACAGGTAAAACTAGAATTTTGAAGAAGTGGAGAAGGGAGAGAGATTACTAATGAATGGTGTCCCAAGAAGTAAGTTATGTTCAAAACAGATCTTGAAAGATAAACACTGTGATGTAAAGTAAAGGCATTCTGCACTTCAGGGGAGAGATTTAATAAACCATGACTAAAGATCAAAGAGCTTCATTGCAAGCATGCATTCAAAATTAAACTAATGAAGGGAAACTTGGTAGAATAAATGTGAACAAATATCCTTTAACCCCTGACATGGATGACAAGCCTCAAAAGATAATCAAGAGGACCTAATTAGTTCAGCAAAAGAATGTCTTTGCCATTGAAAAAGAAACATTATCTTTTGTGTTCATACAGGACACAACACTAACAATACCAAAATGCAAAATAGCTTTCTAGAAAAAAAAATCAAAGCAATGCAAATAAAAATGTTATATATATGAGAAATATTGGTCATATTTATTTTTGGTAATTTATTACATGAATAAAAACAATTGTATATAAGTGACTAACAAAAACAATACTTAACATTGAGGCATTGTTCAACCAAATATTAATTGAACTAATTCTCTTTTAATTACTGTGGAATAAACACCAAGACAGAAAATAAGATCTTTCAATTTAAAAAGCCTAAAACCCAATCATATAAGATAAGTAAGCATTAATATTAGAAAAGAATAAAGGATTTCTAATGTATAAGCGGTACAAAAAATTTTAAAAGGATACCCAAGAGAAGACATAAGTCAACTTAGAATGTGAATATTATGTGTCAGGAAGGGCTTGAAGGTAAAACTGGTATCTTTAACAATGCTCAGAGTGCCTGGGAAATAAGGTTGACCAAATGGCAAAGATGCTAGAATAGGTGATGTGACGGTCTGGAACAGGGTTGCGTGAGACATTTGCGTGATGAAACCATCAGAAGAATCCTGAAGGATTAAGAAAATTTATACATATATTCTCATTGGTAATAGGAAGGTACTATAAACTTCAAAAGGCAAATCATATGAAAACAATCAGATCAGAGTATGAAGTTATCTAGGATGCATTTAAAATTGAAAAAAGATTGAGTATTGTTAAATAGCATTTTGTCTCTTGTTACATCACTTTTCCCTTTCTTCATATACCTGTGTGCACATACTTTTGAAGCCCTAGCTTCTCAACTTTCTGTTTTTAGTTTGTTTTCCTTATAATAGTTCTTCAAAAAACATTGTGTAAAATTTTCAATGTTGGACTGCTTCTTCACAGATCTATTTGTGGTAATATTTAGAGACTTCTAAACCTCCTGTGAAGTTTGTAGTTTTTGCATTTATTCTCTTTTCATCTGTTATAATTAAAACTATCAGAAATGACCACCAAGTTTTTCGAAGCTTAGACCTTGAAAGTTTATATATGCCTGCTATTGACAACTCAATATATGAGAAGACAACTGCCTTAACTTTGCTATTGTCACTGTAACTGATAACTAAGAAAACAGAAAAAAAAAACAGTGAAAACCAGAGGAAAAAATATATATGCAATACAAACATAACTACATAAAAAGTATGATTCATTGATGCATTACTGCAGCATAATCACCCTGTAAAATGTTTATTCACATAATTTGATACTCAGTGTTGTCTTATAAAGTAGGAACAATTATTATCTTCACTTTATTTGTGAAGAACCAGGGATTATAGAGATAACCAGTTCACCAAAGGTCACACTGGCTATTCAGGACCAAATACACCTTGGTGTCTCTGACTTCAAAGTCCATGATTTCAACTACAAGAATGATTTTAATTACAAGAGCGTACTGCTTTACCCAGACTTGTATCTTTTCAAACTCCATCCAAATAGCATTTTCATAGTACATAAAACTGAAAACAATTAATGATGTCTTTTTCAACGTTATTTTGATAATCTATGTGATTTTAATGATTTACTTTAACAAAAAAGAAAGAGAACTAAATCTTTAAAAATTGGAAATACTATTTTTGAAGTTATGATTTTTATAATGAATATAATATAAAACTTTGAGAAAAGCATTCACACAGATTTGGATATTTAGCTCAATCCACTTAAAAGGATATTTGATTTAAAGAAAAAAGGTGAAGAGAGAGAGGAAGGATAAAGAAAAAGAGAGAGAGGAGAAAGTAAAACAGGAGGAAAAATGGAAAGCAAGGGAAATAGGAAACTGAAAAGAAGGAAAAGGAAAAGGAAAAAGAAGTGGAAAGAGAAGAGGCCAATGGTAAAAGAATAAACCTGGAGACTAAAGAATTAGTTAACTACATAAAAATAGCAAAATGGAATAAGAGAAAGGTGATTATAAGAGAAACCTTCAAGAAAAATATTAAACAGAATCATGACATCAAAACAAATATAACATCTGTGCAGGCCTTTTTAGTGTATGATACGTTTGTGTGTGGGGTAGATTCAATCACCAGAAGACTCACCTCTTACTATTTTCTAATTTTATCAAAGTTTAAATGCTCTGTCAAAACCATCTCACCCCCCACCTCTCAGTGATCTTGAGTCTATAGTTTCCATCTGAGAATAATCTTATCCTTACTGGACTGCACTCCCCCACCCTACCCCACCCCTAGGATTCCAGCTGTGTCCTGCTCCTGCTCCTGCTCCTGCTCCTGTGAGGTGGACTTGAAGGAATTTATCACCAGACTGGGTGTGACCCACATTTAGCTTTTTTTTTTCTCATCCAAGCCTGGGATACTACATGCGGGTCATAGGATTTACCAGGAGCTTATACTGTTAAATGGGAAGAAAGAGGAAAAGTTACATTATGGCTTTCTTAAAATCTTCAGCACCACAAGCAGAATAAAAAGGAATTAGAAATAGATGATACACTTTGAAGAAACTGCCTTTTATTTCTATTTAAAAATGCTTTTCGAAAGCAGGGTTCAAATACTCCAGAGAAGCAGAAAAGAAACCCCAGCAAGATATTCCAAAGGTTAATTCATGCAGAAAGGGTGAAAAGCATCATATTTTGTAATGTCAATTTCTACTATGTCATATACTACACAATGTTGGGATATGGCATAATGAAATAAAGCTCAAAGCTTGAAATTTTTATTAATGGTTCTCCAATGCTAAATCATTAATCTCTCAATAATCATATTACTCTCACAAGTTGTCCATTCTTTGTTGTTTAAAATAAAATATCTGCATTTCAAAACATTCTTTAAGAAAGTATAAAATGTTCCTTTGGTCATATTTGATATATAGAGAATCCTAAAAAATCAAATGCTTTTAATTAGCCGTAATAAAAGGTGACAAAGGTGATGCAAAGATCATTTCAATGTCCTAGTTGTTTCCACTAGATTAAAAAGTTCATTTAATCATAGAACAGGAAATTTCCACAATGAATATGACAAGGTAATCCTGAAGTTTTTCCAGCCTAAACTCCATTATACTTAAAAATCACATTTTCTGTCAACCCTTTTACTCACCCACTTTAAGATGTACAAAGTAAATACTTTCCAAAATAATAATTCCCAAAAGCAAATATTTCCTAAATTTTTGGAGTTACACTCTTCTATCATTTTTATGACATTTTATCTTCTTATAGTTCTGTATAGATTTTTTTTTACAAAGTTATGTTTTACCATTTAGTTTGGATAATAGAATTAAGAAAAATATACTGTAGTTTAAATTATTTCCTCTCAGGGTATAACAATTCATTTATTAATTAATTATTTTTCTCTTTCTTGCCTTCT
Source organism: Dolichotis patagonum (assembly GCA_004027295.1). Taxonomy (NCBI): domain Eukaryota; kingdom Metazoa; phylum Chordata; class Mammalia; order Rodentia; family Caviidae; genus Dolichotis; species Dolichotis patagonum. Next base: position 13,422 of record PVJX010038336.1, read on the forward strand.
CCCAACTACTTTTGTTTAATTTTCTTGTCCTTACACTCAACTGTTTTATGTTATAATTGTGACTAATTTATTTTTAGGTTTAAAGTAAGTTGATTTTCGTCACGTTTTGTATGAGCAGCCAAATGAACAGTGCTTGATGCCACACCCTCCGGAACCAGGCTGTTTAAATTTGATTTCCTATCCTACCACTTACTAACTGGATAACATAGATGATTCTAACATAAGCAAGACCTTTGTTGATGCTGTCACCTCATCTAAGATGGAGACAACAAGACTGGGCCCAAAGCCTCCCCAGACCAGTAGCTGCATGCAAGACTCCTGCAAGCCTGCAAGATGATACCTTAAGTTGTACCTTCTGGTCCTGTGAGCCTGAACAGTGCAAAAACAAATGAAACCAACATAACCAACATATAGATATATAACCAGACCACACTTAAGCTCCCTTAAGACACCTTTGTTCATCTCTGTGCTATGTACCCTTGTTACACTTACTGTTTTTCTATTAGATCAATGTTAGCTAAGTGTCTGTACCCTTTAAGTTTGTTACAGTTTGGCCTAAGGTAACCCCTGATGTGATTTTACTGCAGAAAAACCCTGAGACAAAGAGCCTTGGTGATAACCCACTTTTGGGACCCTCTCTGTCTGTCCAGAGTTTCCACATAAAAACCTTTACTCTTAACCCCATTTGTCCTTGGGTCCATTTTTCAGAGTCATAAGATACACTTTTTGCAATCACAAGACAGGCTTCCAGTTACTTACCTGGAACAAGAACATAATGTTAAGTGAAATAAATCTAACACAAGCTTAAAATATATGAGGAACTCAAAATTAAATAAATGAGAGAAGCTCAAATCCCCAAATTACTTATTGAACTATTTTAAAAATATTTTAATATATATGTTAATTTGCTTCATTTATATTACTAGTTTCTCTTAGTTTGTTGAAAAGAAGGTCTTGCACATTAATTGTGTCTTCTCTGTAAGAGAGTCATTTCTATGTCCTGCACTCCAACTACTTTGAAGATAATGATACACAGTGTATTAATGTGTGTTATTCTCTTAACATTTTGTTATGAAATTTTGCTGTGTTCTTTCATTAAATAAGAGATGAAGAAAAGATGAAATCTGTTCAGGTGTGGAAAGAACTTAAAGCAATGTATAACATATTATTCATCATCTAAGTATTAGCTATTAGCGTTTCTAACTTCTTAAAGCATTACCTTGCTAGATGGTTAGTAGCTGACTGGAAGTTCAGAGGTGATATTAGCATCGTATGTCTTGAAGTCTTTCATACAGTGAGCCCTACAGATTCTAAACCAGAAAACTTTGACACATAAATGTCTGGCAATCAGCAGTGTGTGTATCTTGGCCACCTGAAGCTTTCTTGGTGAAGCTTCTGTACTTAGTGGGCTGAAATTGTGTGATGTACAAGGGGGTCACTGAAGCCTGCGGGGGCTCCTTCCATCACAGAAAAGCTCAAGTCTCTTTGGGGGAGTAAATACTGCAACCAAATGATTTTACACTTCGAAGTGAGTATCATCTTAAATTTTGGTTATGCCTTTCATATATGAACTTCTCTGAATTAGATTTGTATTTTATGATTTATAAAAAAGGTAATACATTTATAGTATTTTTTAAATTTGATGAAAATCTCCTATCCATATAAAACTCATTGATAGATGATACTAGTTTTTTACTTCAATTATTTTTAGATATACAAAATAAAATAAATTGCTCTATACAAAAGTTGCTATATAGATGTTACAAGAGTACCTTTTCCTCCTACTAGAGTTAGACACAGTAAACCACACTCTTTTGTAAATTTATGACACAGATTGTCATATTGAAAAGTTGAAGTTTCTTTTTTTCAGTAAGAAATTATTATATTAATATAGACAACTAATCAGTGCCTACAAAGGAAATAAATGAAGAAATGTAATATATATATTTATATTTGTTAAAGAAGCTAATAAATTATAATCAATAATCTTATTGCAAGAATATTCTTAAATGTACTTCTCCTGAAATTAAAACTAAATACTAGTTTGAGCTGTATTTGCAAGTGATTATATTTTAGGTTATACTAAACCTAGCCTCTGAAGTATTCCACAGCAAAGTAAAATCTTTCTTATCTGTAGTCAATCCTTATTTACAAGAGATATAAAAATGATCCCCAAGATAAGTTAGGGGAAGGGATAGATAACATGATGAAGATGTGCTAAAAAGTAGTTTATGGTTTTCAAAAATATGCCTCTTTATTAGTTGGTAGCATTTTACCTTCATTTAAAGATTTCTACTAATGTTGAGTTTTTTAGGGAGGAAAAATCTCATAAATTTTTCATGAAAAATAAAAAAGAACAGATGAATATTTTGTATGTAAAATGTATGCTGATTTCCTGTTTTAAAAATGTTCTAGTGAGCAAGCCACCTGAATTAAACTAAAGGAGATAATGTTACTTCTAGCAATTCTCTTTCTCCTATTTGAAAGTACTGTTTTGTATCAAATCACTAAAACTAAATATTCAAGAAGTATAACCACAGTCTGAATAATAGTAACACAGAAAATGTATGAGGAACTGTTTTAAATTAATCTCTCACCAAAAAATATGTGTGGATAGACTGAATAAGAAAGGAAATAGGAGAAAATGGAATCTACAAATTGCAACTCCAATATGCTGATAAATTTAATTAATGTGACATACAGTCTGTTGGAAAGCTTCAAAGGCTCTTTTAAAGGTGAAAATACTAACTTTGATAATTCAGTATTTTAATAAGATAAATATAATTGGATACTGTCAAAATAAAAGGGGGACAGAGGCAGGGGAAAAGAAAGGTGTTGTGATGAGTTATATACCTAAATCAATTCCCTACAATGAGTGTAATCACTAAGTACTGCAAACATACATATTAATAAATATTTGTTTTAAATGTATAAGCAACCAAAAAGAAAATTTGGTATTATTAAAAGTTATAGGATCA
>PVJX010038337.1:0-16406 GCA_004027295.1 Dolichotis patagonum
TCTGCCTAGAGGAGGAATGCATTTAGAAGTGGGAGCCGGAAAGCTATGAGCTGCCCATGGTCTCTTGACTTATTAGCCATGTGATGGTACTAATTTTATTTGGCCACATTAGAAAATTATCACAAACTAGGTCAGCTCCACCCAGCCTCCCAGGCCTTCCTGCTCCTGGGCCACTTGGCCTGGGAATCACAGGCCAGCAGCTCAAGTGAAAACTTCAGGTCTCTTGGAGCAGAGGGTCTCGAGATGGAGAGGCAGAGGAGTCGAGGATGGTGCTGCTCTGGGGCTTTGGGCAACTGTAGAGCACTGTGGACCCAGCAACCCTTGCAGCAGAACACCCAAACTTGTGGGCCCAAGCTTGGAGCGTTTCCCTGTGTTCCATGCCTGGACAGTGGCTGTGGTTAGGAGCCTCCAGGTGATCACAAACTGGAAGCGATTTATTTGGATTGAATTTAGGAGGAGGCCACATGGGAGTGTCTGTCCCAGAGGCTCGCTGGTGTGTCTGAGGCAAGTGGCAGCTCCCTGCCTTCTGTGTGGTCAGGAGATACCTGAGGCCCCTTTAAGATGGTCAGGAGCACGGCACTGAGAGGAGGGAGTGGGGAGGACTCAGGGTTCAGAGCTGTTTCCATACGGAATGGTCAGAAAAGTGGCCCAAAGCCCCTGCATTCATCAGGGCAGTCATGACAAATGTCACAGCCTGGCTTAAACCACAGGCACTTATTTTCTCACAGATCTAGAAGCCAGAGGTCCAAGACAAAGGTGCCATCAAGTGGGTTTCTCTTCTGAGGCCCCACTTCCTGGCCTCCTTCTAGTTGTGTTCTCACATGGTCTATTCTGTGTTCTCTACGGTGAGACCTCAGGTGTCTCTTCCTCTTCTTATAACACCAGAGTGCAGACATTTCTGTAATCCCTACCTCAGGAGACTGAGGTGGGAGGAGCTTGAGTTTGAGGCTGGCCTGATCTACATAGTGAAACCCCTTCTCAAAACAAAAACCATTCAACCACCCACACACACACACATACACACACAAGAGAAACCAAACAAAAGCAGGAGGATTGCAAGTTTGAGCCCAGTTTGTGCAGTTTAGTGACTTAGTGGGACCCTATCTCAAAATAAAAAATAAAAAGAGTGGGGGATGTGAAGCCCTTAGGCGCAGTCCCCAGTACCAAGGGGGTGGGGAGGCCACCAATCCTATTGGATCAGGGCCCCACCATTGTGATTCCTTAACCTTAGTCACTTTCTTAGAGACCCATCTCCAGTATAGTCACACTGAGAGCTGGGGCTTCAATATATGAATTGAGAGGAACGGGAAAGAGATACAGTTCAGTCCCTAAATAGCCTTAGAATGGGGAGCCTGGAAAACCCCAAGGCTGCCAGGAAGGGGTATGGGGAGGGCATGGGCAGTGGCAGCGGGCTGAAGAGGAACTGGCTGCACTCTGGATGTTTATCTGATGGAGAACACAAGGCGCTTAGACCCCTTAGCTTGTTCCAAGTGACCTCTGATTACTCCCTCCCCGCCAGTGTCTTAAATACTGTTTTCAGAGAACAGAAGAAACAGCAGCAATTCCCTGTCTCCACCGTTGTTCTCTCCCTTATCTGGCCCCATGTTGCCCTGGAACTGAGCAGCAGGGATGGTAGTTGGGTCACTGGAGGCTGGATGTTGGGGCAGCACATTGGGGTCTGGGGGCAGTCAGCACGGACTGTGCAAGGGGGTTTGGAGGTCCATCTGTCCACGGTCATTTGTGTCATTGGGACAGCGCCTGTATCTGGGTGGCATGGACTATCCTCGCCTGCCTGCCATGCTGCGGCCTTCTATCCTGGTAGCTGCTGAGCTACCTGGTGACCTGAACTTGACTTGGCCCCGTCCCTTAGGCCCCCTTTCTTTGACCAGCATCATACATAGCCTCGTGGTGGAGCTTGTGTTTTCACAGGGACTGAAAACTTGAAAGTTTCTCATTAGGCTCCACCCGGTTATGTTGACGGGAAGGGAATGGGAACATACTTGGCGTGGGGATTGAGCTTTAAGAAAGATTGGGGGTATCTGGGGTCCTCTCTCTAGTTGGAAAAGGGGCCAGAGAAGGCTTTTCTTGGAACACACTACTGTGGGATATTGAGACAGGCCGCCCAGTTTAGGGCTCTTGGCACTGTTCTTCTCCAAGCAGCTGGTCCTCTTTCCCATCTAGTCATAGTTAAGAGATGCAGTAGGATCTTTCTGCCAGGAACCCATTTATGTGCATGCCTGTCTTTGTCACCTCTCTGGCTGGCCTTTCTGTGAGAGCTGGGGTGATGCAAGGTGCTGCCTGGTAGCTGACCCGCTGCTTGGCAGTTCCTTCCCACTCGTTAGGCCAACTGGGCTCTAGCACCTCCCACTCTGGGTCTGACAGTCCTTCCTCCACCAGGAGTGTACCTCCTCCTGCCCGCTGACCTGTGGCCACTGCTCCTGGGGCCATATGAGCCTCTTTAAGAGCCATTCGTCATGCCCTCACTTTCTGTTTATCTTTCTATAACTGTCTGTGACAGCCCATCTTTATTTATTTTTTGGTACCAGAAATTGAACTCATGATCTTGCATTACCAGGCAGGCACTTGTGCCACTGAGCTATGTCCCTGGCCTGACAGCCCATCTCTAGATTCTGTAAACGCTTCCTTTTGAGGTAACTGGGGCTTCCTTGAGAGGGAGGGTATAAAAGCCCCTCAGAGATTCTATAGGAAATTCTGCTTTCCTTTGCTTCAACTTCTCTATCTGACGCCAGTTCGCAGGCTGTGGCTCTGCACCAGCACAGTCATGTCCAGGTGAGGGCTGGTGGTTGAGGACTGGTCCCGTCTCATTTGGTCCAGCTAAAAGGTGGGGAACACGAAGACACGGAGCCCCTGCTCTGTTCACCAACTGGGTCCGGGATGTCAAGTGGGATGGAGGTTCTTTGTGCACCCTGGTTTCCCCATCTTCCAAGAGGTTGGACTAGGACACCTCTGGCAGCTCTTTGAGGTGTTAATGACCTCAGATTTGGGGCATCAGTGAGCAGTCCTGCTTCTTGGGCCACGCTGCTGGCCTGGGTTTGGCCAGACCCAACCCCTGCTCTCAGAAACATGGGAAGCAGGCAACTCCTGCCTCAGAAATCAGCTACTAAGAAAGATGCAAATAGGCTTTGCATCTTTGGGAAATAGGTTTCCCAAACTGGAGTGGGCACATACAAGTAGAGGACACTAACTGTAACCTTTTAGGGGGTGGACACTCAGTGAGGTGCCAGTGACCACTCTTTCCCGGTAAAGTGACGTCAGTTGGAATACTGGTTCACTGTACATGCAGCTTTTCCTGAGGACAGGACCCAGCATCACCACTTATCCCTGGGGGTTGGGGTGGTGATGGCGGAGGTGGGGCTCCCAAAGCTTCAGGAAACGCCAGCGTAGACACAGCCCTGTGGATCCCTGGATGAGACCTCCACCAGGTCACTGGAGGGCTAGTGAAGGGCAACACTGCTCAGAGCGGCTATTAGCTCAGTCTCTCCTGACACCTCTACAACTTCCCACTGTCAGTGCAACAGCAGTGGTGATGGTGACAGTGACAGCTGCATGCTGCTTGTGGGCAGCAGTGTTGGGAGACAAGCTGAAAAGTCACCATCATGTAACAGGCATGTGCCAATCTCCCCTTTCCCCCTGCCTAAGCTAACCAGGATGCCGATGAGAACCAGGGAACCCAAGAGAGGCAGGGCTCACGCAGGCCTCAGTGGCCACTGGCAAGAACTGGGAGCAGGCTGTGTGTGACCAGAGCCCTCTCTGCCCCTGGGCCCAGCACTGGCTGGCTGCCCTGTCTGCCATCTGTCCTGCCTACAGGGTTGGGAATACATCTCTCAAAGGGCTTCTCTTGTTCCACTTGGTCAGGGCCATAGTTCCTGGACAAATCAGTCGCTTCTGCACACTCCTGGGATCACATCTGCTTCTGTATCCTGATGTTGCTTGGCCAGTATCAGCCTATGGGTTCCCAGACCCACCAGGCCTGGCTTTCTGAAGCAGTGAGTGCTTCTCTCCCTACTAGCTGGTGGCCAACTGACCACCATGGCCACTTGGACACCTAGCCCCTCTCTGTACCTGCTGCCCACCCCAATCCCCATCCCAGAAGCTCAGTGGTTCCTCCCAGAGGCTCTGAGCATAGTTTTTCATTATAATCCAGAAACCACCACCAACTCAAGTAGTCTCAGGTAACTTTAATAAAAGTATCAGCAGTCCTGTCCCCCAAGGTGGTGTACACACAGCTGAACTCAAACGCGGGATCACAGCTGCTAAAAGACCAGCCACCCACTGGTTAGGCCAGGCTGCTGCCAGCGACTGGAGCTTGCTGCTCTCAGGCCCCAAGGCAAGAAAACATCACTTCTTGCATCACTGTTTGGCCACCAGCCTTGTGGACAGTCATAATGGGCTCTGGGCCTTTACCTCTTTGCAGTGGGAGGACAGAGTCCTCCCCACTCCTGGAGAACACTATTTTTTCCAGCCTCATGCTGGCTTTGCCAACCTACAGGCTTGCTAGGCATGAGATGGCATAATATAAGGGGCAGCCCCAGCTCCAAAGCCACCACCACCATCACGGCCCAGTGGTGGAGGAGCGTGTTTACAATTACACGAGAGAGTGGTCATTCCATTGTTAAACAGCACACATCCTGTATAAATAAAAATAATAAGAGGATGAAGGTGGGCGAGGGAATGAGAATTGGCACAGACATTGATATATTGCTTTCCAGTTTCAAGGCGACAGACGCAAATCATGACACCAGAGGGAACAGAAACAAGGCCTGGGCTGGGCTTTCCTAAGCAAAATGTGTTCCCCTCGCAGGGCTGCTGAGACAGACAGGTATGGGCAGCCAGGCCAGAGGAGCCCCGGGCCCAGAAGTGCACAGAGGCAGAGGCAGAGGCAGTCTCTGCCCTCACCACCCAGGAGGGCAGCTCTGCTTTCTGTGAGAAAAAAAAGCACAATTAAATAAACACTGTACACAGATGGAGAACCGTCAGCGACTGTTCTGCCCGCTGCCTCGGCAGGTTCACAAGCAGAGGGAACAGTACGGGGGTGCATGGACCCTGGTTGCCAGGGATCTCCCCACATGCTGCAGGCTTGACAGAAGCTGCCTGCTGACACGTCCTCCTCCCCCGATATGAGAAGGGTCATGGGACAGTGTCCCACCAGGTACTGGTGCCTTTATGTGACAATCAACATACATTTCCTGAGTCACGCCCTGCTTCCCTCCCGTGGTTGGCAGCATCCCTTTCCCCCGCAGGACCAGCATGGGAATCACTTCTACTTCCTTTCCTCTGTCCCCCTGCCCCAAGCTCCTCTTTAAAAGGGTGATGCAACTAGTTATGGGTTTGCTTCTTAAAATACTTGATGGTTTCCCCAGTTTTCTTTTCTCTACGCCGGTTGTCAGCTCTGGCACAGGTACGGGGCGCATAGGGAGATGGGCCGCACGGGCAGCAGGCAGTCCCATCCTTCCTCCTGCTCTGGGGTGGCAGCCCCCCCCCATGTGTCTGATGCTCAGAGACATCAGAAATGACTCCAGATAAAAACAGAGCTGGCGCTGGAGGAAGACAAGGGCTTCCAGGACATGGTTTGTCCACAGAGTACATTCTAATATCTTATTAGGTATCTGAATCTGTTAGGAAAAAAATTAGAAACTATGTATAAAACTTAAAAATATTCAAGTATCAAAAGGCTATTTCGGATCAGAGTTTTAAAATAAGCTGTCAGCAAGCTGCTGCTGCAGAGAGGAAACTTTTACAAAAGTTAACCGAGTCTGTTCAGCTGGGAGGAAGGAAATGAAACAATCTGCGCAGGGCAGGGGAAAAGTCAGCATGGGCAGAGTACAGCGGGGGAAACCAAGGTCTCTCTTTTAAGCCAAAAAGGAGAGCGGGTGCCACCAGGCAGTAAGGATCAGTGGACGCTGTCGCTCTCCCTGGAGAAGGAACCATGAGGTGGGTGGCCTGAGCTTCTGTCCCCCTGGCATCTCGCTCCTGGACATTTCATGGCTGTAGGTGGAGCTGACCTCTAGGAGCATACAAATAGCAAAAACAAAGCAACAGGAGAAAGCAGGAAATGGGCCACTTCGGCACAGAAACCTTAGAAAGAAAAAGAAGCAAGCTGTGAAGAGTGTCGCAATGCTACACCAGTGTTGACTTGGCTTCTCAAACCCTGTTACAAATGAAGGTGAATTTCTAAATCAGGGAAATCAAGATGTCCTCCCGCCCCCCAATTCGAAGCAGTAGCAGCCTTCACTCCAAGACATGACAGGGAGGGAATCTTGTGATGTTCCCTTATTTTTGGAGAGGATGCATCTTGACAACTGATCCAGTAGAAATACTTTAAATTCTGATAAATTAAATTCATAAAAACCACTCCCTTGGCCGCCTCTCCCTGGGGCCAGGCCTACATGTGGAGACATGCTTGCTTGAGGCGCCCTCTGGTGGCAGTATGGAAAACCACGGTCCCAAGGCCAGCCAGAGATTGCAAACTGCAGGGCACAGGTCGGAGCAGGCCACCTGTCCTACTTTTCGTACTTCTCTTGGCTGGCAACCTTGCTCTTGGGAACGGCCCAATTACACTTCAAGAATGTTCGGCTTCCACTCTTCCCATTTCACCACAGGTTTCTAGACTGTTCTGTTGGCCTTGTAAGGAGATAATATTGGGCCTTTAGACTTCAGTGGAAAACAGGATGCTCTGTCTCTTGCTGTCTGGGGCAGGGATGGCCTCCAGCTGCAGGAAGTACAGCAATACTTGGACCTGCCAAGGAAGAGGAAAGTGGCTCAGAGGTGTTCACAGCGGTAGGTGGGGAGGTTTTCTTGCTCCTCACAGTAAGAAATCTGGGGTGGGAGGGCCTGAGATTTAGCTCAGTGGTGTAAGCGCCTGCCTGGCAAGTGCAAGGTCGTGAGTTTGATCCCTGGTACTAAATAAATAAATAAATAGAAGTTTCTAGAAGAAATCTGGGGTGGGGTAAGGTTCCTGAAGTGTGAGTTGGGGTTAAGATTCAGGCCAAGTGCACCCAAAGGACCAGCACATGGCCTGGCCCTGTAAGACCCAGTAAGGTACAGAGGGAAGAGGCCAGGGTCTTTCCTTCTCTCAGCTGAGTGCATCTAGGCACGGCCCTCTTGCTAATTCTTGGTCATCACTTGTACACAATGTCAGAGGGAATGTTGGGCTGGACTCGGGCTGGGGCAGGCAGAGGCCAGCTCTGAGGCCAGCGTGGCATTTGCCAGAGCCTATTTCCCATACCTGGGACATGACCTCCAGGGACCAGCTGTCAGTCATGGTGATGGGCTGGCTGGGGTTGGCAGGGAGCTTGCTCTCTTTCTCTGAGGGCCGGAGTAGCGTGGGGCCAAAGACTGTGGCAAGGTTGTGCAGGGACATCTTGTTCACGGTCTCCTTTTCCGCCACCCTATAGAAAGACAAAGCACAAGATGCCGTTTTGGCTTTCTGTTTTGTTTTCCTTTTTTGGGGAGACAGGCTCTCACTCTGTAGTTCAGGCTAGCCTTGAGGTTACCACACAGCCCAGGGGGCCTTAAACTCGCAGCACTCCTCCTTCCGCAGCCTCCTGAGTGCTGGAATTATAGGCATGTGCCAACATGCCACGCCAGGATACTGGTTTGACATCATCTTTAGGACAGACACAAAAGAGGTGGCCCTCCCTGGGGTCCTCAGGGAACGTGGTGGCAGGTGACACCTCCTGCTGTCTTGTACTGTACTGACTCCCACAGCACAGCCACGCAGGGAGGGAGGAAGCTCAGCTCTGGTTGTGCTGAAAACAGATTCCAGCTCTGGTGCTTTGGGGTCCGAGGGCAAAGGCCACTTGAGGCTAACAGGCAGCTGAGACAGCTCTAAGCCATGACCCAGGAGGACAGAGAGTTCAAATATGTCACTGGCTGAGTTTGGGGCACACTGCTCTTTGCTTAAGGCCAGGTGCAGAGGGAAGAGGGGGCAATGGCACTAGTCCCCCAAGGGGTGAATATTGCAGATGGATAGGGAGAAAAGGCCCTTGGTGCCAGGGAACCACCACCCAGCTTCCTGGGGTCATGGGGCTCTTGGTCCCCATGGAAGGCCACAGCTACCTTTTCAGGTGGTCCAGCAGGAAGAGGAAGGTCAGCAGGTTGGCTTCTGGGAGGGACAGCAGCAGGTTGAGCATGCAGCTCTCCTTTGCAACGGGGTCCGAAAGAGCTGCAGAAGGGGGAGGAGGTGTTAGTTCTCAGAGTAAGAACTGCAGGCTGGAGACTTCTCCTGAGGGTGGTCAGTGGAGCATCCAGGGCCTGTGATGGAAGGTGCTGGCTTGTCCAGGGCCATCCCACAGGCTGGGCTCCAGGCACAGTGCAGGATAAGAAGGGTTGGAAGGCCCCTGCCTGGGCAAACACTGGGAAGCTCTCTCATTGCCCTGTGCACTCTGGAGGCACTTCCAGGTGGGAAAGACCAAGTCCTTGCTGAACGGGCCCTGGCGGGTAGCCTTGTCTGAGGGGTGATGTAGAGGCTGCAAGCTGTCCTCATACGCTAGCACCCTCCTTTGGATGTCAACCTGCAGGCTGACTGCAGGCCAAGGCTGTGCCTGCACTGACAGGGCCAGGACCCGGGGATAGACAGGCAACATGTCCCTCTGCCTGGGAAGCCACATTCAGCCCTGGTCTACAGGAACGAAGGCTGTGACTTTGGAAACTACACCTGGGGATGCCTCTTGGCTACTGGTGGGCGGGGACAGCAGGCTGCCTTTGAGGACAGGGAGTTTCCCAAGACAGACTGGGTTCTTTTTCCATCCCATTCGGTCAGGTTTCTCAGGTCGGGTTGAAACGCTGACGGGGTACAGAGGCACAGGTTTTCCCAAAGGAGTCAGTGACAGGAACAGGGTTGGGGACATGTCTCCCTCCAGTGCTCACCAATGCCTTCGGCAAAGCTGGGGTAGAACTCGTCGGTGAAGAGGGGCTCAGGCAGCTCGCGGAAGTAGAGCTTCAGTGTGCCAGCGATGGCGTTCACGTCCATCTCACTCATCATCACCGACACATCCTTGTTATCTGAAGACAGCATGGACATGGAGAACTCCACATGGGGCCCCGGCTGGGGCTTTTGCCATCCCTGCCTTGGCTGACGCAGGCTGCCCTGTGCTGACACTGAGCGGGGCCCTCCTCCCCTTTGAGCGGCTCCTCACACCCCTCCCAGGAATCTGCATGGCTCTGAGTCTGTGCAGGGTTGCTGGGGAGGTGAGTGCATCTCCACACTTCTACGCTGCTTGGTGAGGGGGAGGTTGGAGGAAGAGGTAGGTGCACCAGCCAGGAGGAGCAGCAAAGGCTTGGCACCTGGAGAGCTTGGCACCTGGGCAGAAATCAGACAGCTCTACCTTTTTTGTAGCAAATGCCTGAGTGCCAGTGTCCTCTGCTAAGGAAAAATTATTTGCACCATTTTAGGATTTAAACTGGTGCTACTAGTTGATCACTGGTCCTCCATACCACAGACCAGACCTCATAGTCCAGAAGAAGCAAGCCCTGCCCAGGGGTGCTGGGCCTCCAGGGGCCTCAGAGGTCAGGGTGGGTGGCATGTGCCCTGTGAAGAGTTTGCATGCACAAAGTCTTGGTGGGTCCTTGTTCTGTGCCATTACATTTTGAGGATGCTGGGCAAGGATTCCCAGGGGTCTCAGCGTCCTTCCCTGGTAAATGGGACAGTTCTGCATCTCTCACAGCATGAGAGGGTGAGTGAGACAGAAGGAAACAGCACAGAAGGAGCTGGGTCATTTCATACCCTTTGCCTCACCACATCCTCAAGCAAAGCATGATCAGAATGCACGGACCCTGGGCTTTGGCACCTCATCCCACCCACTGAAGCTCCTGGTCTAACTTGGCAGTCATGGCTAGGGTGGTTCAAGGATCAGCTTTTTTTTTTCAGACGGGATGTATGTTGCTTTGGTTAGCTTTGAACTCCTGGATTTAAGAAATCCTCCTGCCTCAGCTTCACAAGTAGCTGGAACTATATGCATGTGCCACTATGCTCTGCTCATCTTGTATTTTTAAATAATAAAACAAGAAATGAAAATGTAGAGAATGATGTGACAGGCAAAGGTCGAAGAAGGCACTCTGAGAGTTTTCATGTGGCCACCACAGCTATACCTCTGTTGCCTGGGTGACACTTACTGACGTCAAAGGCTGCCTTCAAGGCCTGGATGTCGGTGGCCACTCCAGACACTCGGTAGATGCCCACCTCCTCCATGCCTCGGCGCTCGATCTCTTCCACGCACTGGCGTACGATGTAGGGTACCTTGGAGCGTTCTCTCCTGTGGGGGGACAGGAAATATCTTCAGAGTCCTGGCAGCCCTGCCACCCATCTGCGCATCTGGATATGGGGGTGAGGAAGGTGCTGAAGGTGCCTGGCTTGGGGCTGCGCACAGCCTTATGCATGTGGGCCCTTGCCCTGCAAACCCAGTTACCATTGCATGTATTTTACCAGGGCCGATCTAAGGGCCAGAAGCAACCAAACACTGCTCCCCCCGTTCTCCCTCTCCACCAGTGCTGGGGATGGCCTGGCACAGGCCAGGCCAATGCTCTACCAGGAGGCTGCACTCCCAGCTGCAGGAAGCTTTTCTGAGTGAAGCTGGCCACAGGAAGTTTAATGGTGACATACGGCTTCCTGGAGAGGAGATTGGATATGGCAGTGGCCCTTCCACCTGACTGCTGTGCAAAGTAAATCCCATTATCCTTCTAGGCCTCCGAGGGTTCTGCATGGGGCAGGCACTCAGCAAACATCTGCTGAAAGAGTTGTCTCCACAGGGCTGCCAACATACCCTACAGTTCTAAATGCTTTTCTCCTCTGAATCATAGCAACAGACAATTCCACTACCTCCTTGTAAGACCCTCGGTAAGAATATATCAAACATAGAAGCCAGTGCTATTTGGAGGCCTTTGGCATCTCTGTGTGTGTGCGCACGGGGGGCAGGGGTGGTGGTGGTGGTACTGCAGCTTGTACCCAGGGAGCACTAAGGTATATGCCTGGTCCTTTTTTTCATTCTGAAATAAGAGTTTTATTGATTTTGCCCAAGCTGGCCCTCCAACTTGCAATCTTTCTGTCTCAACCTACCGAAGAGCTGGAATTTGCCTGGTCTTTAGTTTTGCTTTGCAACTGGATTTAGGAACACATCAAAGCTCTTTCACTCCTCACCCTCATCAGATGTGTTTATTTGGAAGAATCAAGGACAATGTCCTCTTTATTCATGCCCAGAGCTTCAGCAGAGTGGAGTGGGGACAGATGTGTTTAGAAACACCAGTAGACGCCTGAGGAATAAACGACTTAGGCGCCAGCCCAGACAATCCACAAAGTCAAGTGTCCTGGCTGGATTCCATTCTCATAAAGTGAGTGAAATCAGGAAGAAGTGGGCTGTATTCCCCAGAAACCAACGAACAGGCCTCCACCGGGAAGAGACTCTTGACAGAGGGGAAGGAGTTACAATCATTCAACAGGAACCCGGGATCACAGTGAATTCCAAGTGAGAGAAGCAAACCCTGTATTTGGGCAGTCAGGCAGGAGCCACCCACCGCTGCCAGAGGAAGGCGGGAAGGACATTCCTGAGCTGGTTTTGCAGTAAACACAGGAGGTGGCTAAGCACACGGCGTGCTGCCTGCAGCCCTCCCCATGCACAGAGAGAAGTGTGCCTGCTCCTTCCTGCAGAGATGCCTGCAGGGTTCTGTGCATGAACCCACACCCCTTGCCACTTACTTGGTGACCACAGCAATCTTGACTCCGAAGACCCCTGTCTGTTTGCGGGACGGCATTCTCTTCAAGCTGAACTCCCTGCTTGTGAACTTGACTGACAGCTTCACTTCAATCTGTAGTGGGAAGAAAGGGCACAGACATCTCATTCTTTTGGTCCTCACAGCCTGAGGTGCCAGAGGCTCTTTGAGGTCTCAACAAATCTTTCCACCTGCCAGGGAAGCAGGACAAACGTCCCAGAGTAGGGTGAGGCCGGCCCTCGGGGAAGGCTCTGTCCAATGCAGTGAGAGGCAAGAATGAGTAAAATGGCTGAAGGACTGGCTTCACTAGAACCAGCTCCCACAATCCCTACTGCGTCTTTTTGCTTTGTTGGTTTGTTTTTTTCAGACAGGGTCTGGATATGTAGCCCAGGCTGAACTCAAACTCATGGATCTTCCTGTCTCAGCCTCCTGAGTAGTGGAACTATAGGAACGTACTGCCATGCCTTGCTTCTCTTTCTTTCCTAGTGATACTTTTACAAATAAGTAGATGGGACTGGGAGCACAGTGGTTGAGTACATGCTTAGCAAATCACAAGACGGGCTCACCCCCCCCCCCAAAAAGGTAGACAAAATGTAAAAACCTAATTAACAAAAAGCCAAGAATGACCAAAAACATTAACGTTTTATTATCTACACTTAGCTCTGCCTGTTTCAGTAATGTGTTGAGCATCCCTCACCTGAAAAACCAAAATGCTCCAAAATCTGAAACTTTCTAGTGCTGACATGACAGTACAAGTGGAAAATTCCACACCTGATCTTATGCTGATGGGGAAAACCACATACAATTACTGTCTGTCTGTGTGCATAAGATGTGTAGGAAATGCAAATAAATTTCATGTTTGGACGTGGGGCCCTTCCATGCCATTTCATATAGGCAAATATTCCCCTATCAGGGAAAAACTCTGAAACCCGCAATGCTTCTGGCTCCATGCATTTTGGATAAGGGATATTCAACCTGTATATATATTCAAGGATTGCTGAAGACTAATCAGAGGCCTCGGTTTCTATGGGAACACACTAGGGCCTCAGGTTGAGCTGCCCATTGCCAGGTGACACTACGACACCTTTTTTGAAGAGAATGCTCAGGGTTTCGCCTGTGCTGCACCTCTTCTATCAAATGGAAAAGATTTCTCTGCACAGCGATTGTGCTCTGTAGGTGCCTCTCCCCTCTCAGTGGTCAGCTCAGGCTTAGCCTTCCGCTCTCTTTGGGAGGAATCAGGGCCACTGAAACCTTCTACAGGAAGCAGGTACCGACACAGTCCAGTGGGTACATACCCCGTTCATGGCGATAACGGTCCGTTGCCAGTCTCTGTCCTGTAGGGCCTGGGGGTCCAGCTGAAAGCAAGCAGACATGATTAACAGAGGCCCCTGGGTCTGTCCAGAGGGCCTGCTTGGTGGCAGCCCACACGTGCTACTGCTCCACACCTAGGAAGCACAGCCTGAATGCAGCTGGCACCTCGATCCAAAAACCAAGAAGGATTCAGAGATAGGAAATAACTTGTTAGAAAGCCCTGGAACTCAGGGCCTTACTGCTCGCAGAACTTTGCTGCCTGGGGCAGAGCTTACCATGGTGAGAGTGACAGGACCCTCCTCCTAGGACGGAGGCCAAGGTCCTGGTTCCCTCACCATCAGTCAGTCAAAGGTGCCGCAAGATGCTCCACAGAGGACAAACAATTGGTATAAAGTACACGCTGGGAAGACCAATTTCAGTGGTAACTCCTGGACAGTGGATAGTAACAGAGAGCTCCTGTCCAGAGAATCACGGACACTGTTTTCTCTCTGTGCTGTGGTCTGGTTTGTGGCAGAAAAAGCCTCCAGGCCAGGCCAGGCCAGGCCAGTCCCATGACTTAGTGTCAGGCTCAGAAGGATACAGAGCCCAAGCCCCAGTCATACAGTGGATTGGTCGGGGAGCATTAGCAGGGAGCCCCTCTAATTCCTACCTCCACAGATCTCTGCCCGGCAGGTGTTCAGCAGGAGCCTGCCATTTGATATCACCTAAATAAAAAGGCTACATGCTCTGGCATCTGTGAAGTCTCTGTCCCTTTTTTTGGTAAGCACACTACATCGGAAGCTCCTGAATAAAGCTGCTATCACTGAATGTGCTGGGTGAATTAGCAGCTGGGGAGTTCCAGTTAAAACAATACCACTGATAGCCAGGTGTGGTGGTATACACCTATAATCCCAGCCCTTGGAGGCTGAGGCAGGAGGATCACGGTGAGTTCAAAACCAACCTGGCCTACATAATGAGACCCTGTCTCCCAAAAGAAACAAACAAACAAAAAAACACCTCAAATTGAAAACAAAACAATGAAAAAACACCTCCCAGGACTGAGGACGTGGCTTAATAGTAGAGCACCTGCTGGTATGTTCAAAGCCCTGGGTTTACTCCCCAGCACTGCAAAACAAAAGCATAAAACACCTTCCTGAACTCTACCTGCAAAGAACTAGATCCGCATTCCTAAGTAAGAACAGGGATTTGCACAGGTAGAAACCTCTCCAGGTGACTGGTGCAAAGCCAGGTCAGGAAGCCCCTGTCCAACACCATAAAATGTGGCACACATCAGGCATGGCCTTGTGTTCTTACTGCTTGCTTCAAGTGCTCATTCTACTACTAGATGAGCCACTTAAGAACAAGGACCACACTGCATGATGTCTATGCACATGCGAGACACAAATGTGCCCACATAAGTGTGTACGTGTGCAACAGCACGAAGCACAGTGCTGGGTCTAGAGAGGAGCATAAGTCAGGCACCATGCATTTATCTGCTGCAAGAGACCCAGGAACTACAGCTATGTGGCCTTTCTGCAGGTGGAAAAAGAGGAGGGCTTCAGGAGCAGGGTAAAGAGCCCAGATGTCTCTACCTCCCAGATGTGCGCACCTGGTGCCCAGGCTGCACCTGCCATGTCCTACTGGTTTATCTTCCCTTCTAGGTTCTACTGATTAACATTCCCAAATTCAGGCTGACATAGAAAATCAAAGGGTGATGAATGCCTCCCTCTAATGGCTGTGTGGCTACAAATTCTCATTTTTCTTCTATCCTAGATTTTTTTAGGAGGCCATCCTCCAGCCCATGGTATCCTAGCTCCATGAGGAGGTACTAGTCAGTCACAAACCACCAGAAGAAGAGATCTCTACAAGGTGCTTCCCTGAAAAAGTAAGTCCCAGGCCTCCTCTAGGAGAGGCAGGAGGAGAAAGATGTGAATCCTCCTCAGCTCTGGAGCACCAGAGTTCTTGACCTATACCAAACCAGGCGCTGCAGGAGGCAACAAGGACATGTATCAGCACCCACCCCAATCTGTGTTTGCCTGCCCAAGGAAGGGGACATGGCACGCTTTCTTCCTCAGATGCAACAGAAACCCAGAAGCGAGTTAAACAGGACAAATCCTTTTCCCTCCAAAGAGGTGTCACCACAGGCCTCTTCTGCCTCAAATACCCACAACCTGCACAAACCGTGGACAAGCGGCCCCTAGATGGAGAAGCAGGACAGGAGGAGCTGCTGAGACATCTGGGTGTCAGGTGCCCCGCCCTTCCCTGCCCACCTAGACGCAGCAGTCCCCCTTGCCGGCCCACCTTGCCCCTGTACACCAGGTTTCGGATGAAGTCCCACAGGTCAGTGCCTCGGGCACACAGGCGCTTTTCGGCAGAGGCCGCCCGGCTCAGGCCCGCCTGGCTGCGGCAGAAGTACCGAAGGAGGCCCTGCATCGCGGTGGGGGCAGACAGCGACTTTCGCATCCTCAGGCCTGCTGCTCCGAGAGCACAGTGGGGCTGGACGGGATCACACTGGCCAGCTCTCAGATCCTGGGGCCTTTTGAGGAGGCTTCCAGGGAAGGCCCGCCCTCCAGTCCGGCTGGCCAAGGTCAGAGCTTCCCATCACCCCTGCATTCCACTTATTTGTTTGTGAATGGGAAAACACACCTCCCCCCAATTGCAGTCTACTGCTTACGGGAATTCCAGTGTGTCTCAGTCTCCCTTCTCAAGTGGCTGGTTTCCTGTGGTCCAAATCTGGAGACACTGAGTAACATGTGAGTGACATGTCAGCCCAGTGTGGACTGGGAGCACTCTGGGGATGCCCCAGGGTCCTCACCCCCTTAACCAGTAACCTGTGTTCCCTGAATAAGGTTCCTATTCCCCCTGCTAAGCTGGCTGAGTGATATGAAAGCCCTAATCAGGAGTCCCAGTACTGTCCAATCCTGGGCATAGATACCCAGCACCCACCCCCCATCTGGCCCCTATTTCCAGCTTGGAGTGTTGGCCTCTAGCCAACACCTAGCCCCAAAGAACATGAAGTATTTATATGAGTGCAAACTGCACAGAGAAGAACTCAATGACCAGGCCCTGGTCTTGGTAAAGACCAACTCCAAATAGCACTCAGGGCTGGCACATTCTCTCATAGTTATTTAAAGTACTAGAGCAACAAGCAAAGGGGCTTGGATTTATTTACTTATTTATTTAGTGCTGCTGGGGGTTGAACCCAGCAACTTGAACAAGCTGGTAAGTGCTTTACCATTGAGCTACATCCTCAGTCTAATGCATGACTGTAAGCTCAGGTACTCAGGAGGCTGAAGCAGGAAGATCAAAATTCTAGGAACTCAGATCAATTTAACAAGCCTGTCTCAAAAATAAAAATCAAAAGTGTTGGGGGAGAGGGCAGAGGTGAAAAG
>PVJX010038338.1:0-16398 GCA_004027295.1 Dolichotis patagonum
TCTCTTTTTCTTCAAAGTAGTTGTTCATTTCAACATGTGTTATATAGTTGGTTCTCGTAAACTGTTTATAAGCTCTACACCTGCATGAGTCTCTACATGTATATCTATCATTTCTGTATTAGCAGGAAAAACAAAACAAAGCAAGATAAAACAAAACAATTCCTAGAAAAGCATGAGGCAGAAAAGTCACATAAAACCACAATACAAGGTGATCTACATCTCCTGGCCTTTCTATATGGTTTATATATTGTCTTGCTTTATAAGAGCTGGCCTTTCTGTCTTGCAGCTTAAAATGTTTTCTCATACTTTCAGCATTTCAACTATGATGCACAGTGGAGAAATTCTTTTCATATCACATCTATTTGGAGGTATAAATGCCTCCCGGACTTCAGTGTCCTTTTTTTATCCAAGATTGGGGAAATTATGTGCTATTTCACAACGAAGGAACATAGAAGGGGAAAGAAGAGGAAAAGGAGTCAAAATACCAGGCCTTTGAATGAGCTCTGAAAAACTGCAAATCACTTTGGCAGCCTCGGCCAACGCTGCAGCTTGCACCTGCTCTGCGTGTGCGTGCTGGGAGCCTCAGTGCCTCCCACAGGGAGACACTCTGCACGCACACAGAGCCCCTCTTTCCCTTCTCCCCTACGCCCCTCCCAGTGCCTGGCTAGACCACAGACAGCAGAGGGAGCTAACGTGGGGAGGGACACACAGGCACAGATCCACGCTGCTGCTGCACAGCGCGGCCTCGGTGTCCAGAGCCACCCAGCATGATCGCCCAGCAAGCTCTTCAAACTGAAGC
Source organism: Dolichotis patagonum (assembly GCA_004027295.1). Taxonomy (NCBI): domain Eukaryota; kingdom Metazoa; phylum Chordata; class Mammalia; order Rodentia; family Caviidae; genus Dolichotis; species Dolichotis patagonum. The sequence goes on from PVJX010038338.1 coordinate 800, forward strand.
CCTGAGCCTCAACAGCCCAAAATCCGAGCAGAACACCCACAGTGCGGAAAGCCCTCCTAGGACGACTGCTAAGAGACAAACGCGCCCGAGAGGGGCGAGGGATCCCAGGTGCATCTGACGCAGACGCCCTACAGAAGTGGGCCGACACAAGTGGCTTATGCAACACTAAGAAGCCTTGAGGAGCTGAGTCTGCGCCCCTCACCAGATGATGGGGGCGGCTTCTCTGGAGATTGCCCGCGACCCTAGTTGTTAACCTTCCTGGCTCCTCTGCTTGGGCTGCTCTTTTGGTAAAGCTAAAGCAAACTTCACTCCACACACAGATTTCCTTTCAAAGGCTTCCTTCTTGACAGACTTTCTGCAATTTATTTTAATGTTCTGGCAAAACCTCACCATTCAACCCCACTGCCCACCACGGTGGCACGTGCCTGGAACCCCAGCACGCTGAAGCGCGAGGAAGGAGAATCACTTCGAGTTCAAGGCCAGCCTGGAACACTCAGCAAGACCCTATCACAGAGAGAGAGAGAGAGAGAGAGAGAGAGAGAGAGAGAGACAGTCATATAAAACCCTCCCTTATCCAGAAGTACTCTCCCTTCTTATCCACTTTTCTGTACATCTCACTTATTTCTCTTACTAAAACCACGCCTGAAAACGCTCCCCACAAAAAGCTGACTCTGGATAAAAATCACATTTCTTTCAAAGAAACAAAAATGTTTTATGCCAACACACAGCGTTCTCATCAAAACAGAGCCTAGTTTATTACCAGATAAAAGCTGTAACGTACAAAACATCAATCCTGAATACTTCACACCCTCAAGCAGAAAGCCCGATAGTGTACGGGGTGGCCTCTGTTCACCGCAGATGGCTTTTTGTTCCTAAAAGACTCCACACGGTGAGATCTGACTTCCAAAGAACAGACGAGGACAACCTAGCGCCTTCGCTCATGGCATGGAGGAGCGGTAGCAGTTGTAGCCACTGCTCTGGGACAGTCAGTCAGTCCAGGGCGCTGCATCAAAGCACCTGGGGAAGCTAAGTGTCACTGTTCTAGAGCAAATGTTACTCCAGAATCCTACATGTCTGAGTAACAAAGCAAGCAAACAAGAAGACTTTTTAATATGAGGTAAACCCAGCATTTGGATATAGCCAGAGCCAACCACTCCCAGAAAGACACTGGGGTGCCTCTGTGCACCCTTGCAACCAACATGCTTGTAAGAAGTGAGGAAAAAGATCCAGGGGTTTAGCTCAGCCGGGTAAGTGCCTGCTTGGCAAATGCGAGGTAGTGAGATTGATCCCCAGTACCAACATTTAAAAAGAAAAGTCAGAAAAGCAGTGCTCACAATGAAGGATGCTGAACTCAGTATCTCACGTGCTACATAATCCAAGCAAACAGAACATTCCTAGGCAATTTCCCTAATAAATATCCTGGTGTTCAAAGAAGCCGGACACTTGTCGTTACTTCCCAGTGATTGCTCCAGTCTCCACACACACAGCTAACTGGTGCTCAGCAGGGCGGGAGATGCCCGCAATGGCCACAGACCCTCCCCTCGCTGATCTTAGCTGTGCTGCAGTGCCCTTCCTCAGCAGGCTGCCGCAGGCACGTGTAGCAAAAGCCAGCACTGTGAAAGTGGCCAAACTCACCAAACTGTTGCACAGAGTCACTGCAATCCCAATCAAAATACCATTAGCATATCTCACAGATCTAAGAAAACACTCCTAAAATTCATCTGGAAACAGAAGAAACCTAGAATAGCAAAGGCAGTTCTGGGCAACAAAGGCAAGGCAGGAGGCATCACAATCCCTGACTTGAAATTATACTACAAAGCTACTGTGCTAAAATTAGCCTGGCACTAGCAAAAAAACCCTGAGGATCAATGAAACACGTTAGAAGACACAGACACAACTACAACACACTCAGCCACCTTGTCTTTGACAAAAGGGCCAAACATGTTCACTGGAAGAAAGATAGCCTGTTTAATAAATGGTGCTAGAAAAACTAGCTTTCCACATACTGAAGACTAAAACTAGACCTATGTCTGTCACCATGCACTAAACTAAAATCAAAGATCTAAATATTAAAACAGGAACACTAAGTCTTCTGGAAGACAACGTACATAGAAATCTTGAAGACATAGGAGTAGGTAGATAGTTCATGAACAAAACACAAACTGCACAGGAAGTACTTCAAAGAATCAACAACTGGAATCTCATTTTATTAAAAACCTTTTTCACATCAATAGAAATCACCAACAGAGTGAAAATAAAACTCACAGGTTGGGAAAAAAATTTTAGCAAACTGTTCCTCAGACAAAGGACTTAAATCTAGAATACATAAAAAATTGAACAACATCAGGCCCCTCTAAATTCAAAGATCCAGTCTAAAAATGGGTTGCTGATATGAGCATGCACATGCAGGTGAAGAAACACAAATGGCAAATAAAATATATGAAAAAGTATTCAACATCATTAGTCATTCGAGAAATGTAATGTAAAACACTGAGATTCCATGTCACCCCAGAAAGAATGGCTATCATCAATAACTCAACCAATAACAAATGCTGGTGGGGATATGGAGAAGAAAGAACTCTTCTCTACTGTTGGTGGGAGTGTAGGCTGGTACAACCACTGCGGAAATCAGCACGGAGATTTCTCAAAATATTAGGCTTACAGGTTCCATTCAGTCCAGCAATTCTCTTCCTAGATATTTTCCCAGAAAAATTGAAAACATCATACCACAGTGATATATGCACACTCATGTTCATAGCAGCACAATTTTTAATGGCTAAATCTTGGAAACAACCCAAATGCCTATCAACAGAGGAATAGATAACGGAGTGTTACTCAGCTATAAAGAAGGATAAGCTGGAGGCTTTTGTGAGAAAATGGATGCAACTAGACACCACCTTCCCAAGTGAAATAAATCAAACTCACCATCTTGTCCCCCTTCCTAAGAAACCAAGAGTAAATAAGATTCAAAATGTACAATAGGTTTTGTGACAGGGAAAGAAACTGCTCAAAAGGACATAACAACTGGGATGGGGGAAAGGAGAAAAGAAGGAAGGTAAAAGAAAAATATGTAAAGAGGAGACAGCTAAAATAATTACACTAATTTCTTTTAATTCATTGAAAAGATCTCTTCATGCTTATATTGTTTGATCAGTTTTGCCTGTCTTGTAATCTGAGCAAGTACCTCAACGGTAACAATATACAAAATATTAACCACTGTTAATTTCCTGCTGTCCTGTTTTGAAATTCTGTATCATTGTTTTTATTGTTTTTCCGCTTTAAAACAAAAATTAAATTAAATTTTAATTTTAAAAACTCACACGGGCAGGAGAGAGCAGAGCGGCCGATGCCGTGAGTGCTCTTGGGGTCCGAGTGGCCTGGAGGGGGGACGCTGACAGGGACCCGGAAGCAGAAAGCGCAGTGGGGACGCATGGCAACCACTAGCCCAGCCCCGCGGAGAGGCCCGAGCCCCAGCAGCTTCGCTCCGCACGCTCGCCCGGGCGCACGGCAGCCGGCACCACAGTGCACACGCGGGACCCCCGGACTCTGTGTGGGGCGGCCGGACTGCCCCGGCCGTGCTGGGCAGGGCTGGGAGCTCAGCGCCTTGCCACCTCCTCCTGGTGCTCAGACTGACTCCTCTGTGCTCGCCGTGCCTGCTCTTGCTCTTTGCCACAGAAAGGAAAACTGCCCAGAAACTGAATTTGTCAGCGCCCGGAGCGCGGGTCGCCAGCCTCCATTACTAGGAGAAAGAAGTGTGTGTTCCCGATCGGCCCGCCGTGCTGAGCGACTCTCTCCACGCAGCCTGGTCATCTGGGTGTGGGCGTCTGCAGGCCGCCAGTGTGCGGGCGCTGCCCACCCAGAGCAGAGGAGTGCTGCCCGCTGGGAGAGGCAGCGCGGAGCCTCGAAGCAGCCGCAGAGCCGAGCAGCACATGAGGGAGCCCCTGCTCGCTCCTCTTCCCGCCTATGAAACACGTCCAATGCTGTCAGTCAGGCGAGAAACGCAGACCGCAGCAACGCTGGGAAGAGGGCGAGCAGCGGCTCCTGTGAGACTGACCGCCGGCCGGGACCTCTGCGGCTTAGCATGAGCTTGCGCTTAGGTGATTAGGAGGAATTTGTGTTTGCAAACTCTTTGCGGAAATACGGTTTCTGTATTTCTGGGTAAGCGTCTGCCGGGTGCCTCAGCCAAGGCAGCTTGGAAAGTGGTAGCACCTTTACCAGGTTGGGACGAGTTGGAGACCTTCCGGCTATCTGGTCGCGGCCCAACAGGGGACACTGAGTCTATGGTTCCTCTTCTTATGTCCTCTTTCCACCTTGTTTTGTGGCCTGGCCACCATGAGGTGAGTGGATTTTCCTCACCACACACCCCTTCTATGGTGTCCTGTGCGCTCACAGCCCAGAGCAAGATGGGCTACATTTTATGGACTGAACCCTTCAAGTTGAGATCCAAATTAACCTTAGTGCTTTTCAAGGCCATTATGTCAGGTATTCTGTGAAGCCGACTAACACTCGAGAAATTTGAAACTCATATTATTCACGCATTGAGTCTAGAGATTTTCCCTCAAAATAAAATCAGCAAAGCTTGCCCAGCAACCACACAGAACAAATCAAGACTGAGTTTTTGTTCATTTATGTCATTCATAACCTAACCCTAACCTTAACCCAATACCTTTGAAGCCTGCCCATAAAGTTGAAAATTTTTAAAAAGGCAGCTGGAAACATTAACCTGGATTTTCTGTTTCAACTACTGTAGCCCCTAAGCTAACTGAGCACAGAGCCCCTTGGTCTCCAGCAAAGAGCATGGGAGTGGAGCCAGGTCCCCTCGCAGAGAGAGGAGGGTCCCATTTCAGAGCCTTCAGCACCCTAATGGCCAAGGAATCCATCAGTGAAAGAATGGATAAAGAAAATGCAATTTACATGTGCAACAGAAGAATACTGAGGCTTCGAACAAGAAATTCTTTCATTTGTAGCAACATGGATGGAACTAGAAAGCACTGCACTATGAGAAGCGCCCTAAACACAAAAGGAGAAACCCCGCCTATCTGCTCCACTGTGTGGCTTTTAAGCACTGCGCTGGTAGAAGGCAGTGACGACTGTGATTACCACAAGCCGCAGCACAAGTGGAATAGGAAGGTGAAAATTAAGAGCAAAAACCTCAGTTAGGCAGAGGAGTAAATCTGGATATTGCAAATTATCCCTTGTACATCACATGTGTGCTTTAAATGCAGTTTGTCAAACTCTGTTACTGAAGGTTTTATACATCAACCTGCTCATGTCTGATCAGCAAAGGAAGCAAACAAAGGTGCAAAGCAGTAACTATAAATAAGCAGAAAATATTGTTGTCCCATTTTATGTCCTAAGAGTCTAATACACAGATTCTAAAAGGGAGTCAAAAACCCAGTAGCAACAGAAGGAATCTGATTAGGTAATAATTGATATTTATCAAAAGTAAACATTTAACTGACCATGTGTACGAGAAGGTGCTCAACGTTATCAGTCACCAGAAAAGCCACTTGGAGGACATCATGAAACACTGTTTACAGCTGTTACAATGGGTTAACCAAAAAGACAAAAGAAAATAAGTTCTGGGTGGACATGCAGATAAAGGAAGCCTTAAATGCTGCTGAAAGGCAAATCGATGACACTATTATTGAAAACACTACAGATTCCTTGAAAACTTAAAAATTGAACTACTTAACAACGCGCCAATCCCACTTCTGATTACGTGTTAAAACAAAACAAAATCAGGATTTGGGAAACAAGCCAGCACTCTCGTGTCTCTGTCATATTATTTTGCAATAGCTAAGACATGGGAACAGTGTCAGTGCATGGACAGATGAAGGGAGAAGTGTGCTGTATAGACCCCAGACACGTGTGCAGTGAAATTCATGGCTGTGGAGACATCGCAGCCATGACAAGCTAGAAGGACACAAACTGCACGTGGTCACTCACAGAAGGAACCAGACAAACTAAAATCCTTAGAAATCACCAGGGGCAGGGAACGTGGAAATGGAGATTTGCCGTCACAGGAGACACATTTCTGGTTACACGTGGTGGTGAGCGCTAGAGAGCTGAAGTGAACCGTCACGAGGATGTTTGTTAAAACTGTATGAACATTGCTAAGAAAGTGCACGTTAAGTGTTTTCACTACAAAAAAAGCTGATGGATGTGGTTATTATCTTCATGCTGATAATCATAATGTGTACATAGCCCGAAAAGCACATTATACACTTAAGATATGTACATTTGTTACTCGACTATATCTGTATGAGCTGGGAAACATGAACTGATAGGGAGAACTTGTGCAGGTATTGCTTGGTCATTTGTATGTCTTCTTTTGTGAACAGCATTCGGAAGATTGCCCACTTTTAACAAATGAGTTTTGGTTTTATTTCTATTGAATGTTTTTATTTCTTTTGTATTCTGGATTTGACTCCTCTGTTGCAGTGTGCAATTGTTTTCTCCTATTCTGGTGACTATTTCCTTTGCTATGCACAAGTTTCTGAGTTTTTTGTGACCCCATCTGGCACTTCAATCACCTGTGTATTTGAGCTCTTGTGCACAACATTCTTGTGCAGATCAGTGTCATAGGGTGTCTCACCGGTTCGCTTCTAGTTGCTTTATAGTTGAGCATCTTACAATTAAGCCCTTTCCATTTTGAGATTTTTGGTGTGATGGAGGAGACAGGGCAGGCCTCAGTCTTTCACATGGGAAGATCCCATTTTCCTGGATCACTTATTAAAGAGTGTGTCCTTATGCAAGTATATGTTCTTAATAGCTTTGTGGAAAATCATGCACAGAAGCACATCCACTTGTTTCTGGCTTCCTATTCTAGCCTATGTGTCAGAGTATCCTCCTATATGCCAGGTCCATACTGTGTTTTTTACTATAGCTCTGCAATGTATTTTGATGTGCTGCCTCTGAAAGGGAAATGAAAGTTAACACTGTAAGCTGTCTTCTCAACCCAGTTAGAAAGGTTCTCATCCAGAAGACAAACACTGTGAATGCTAAACAGTGTATAAAATGGATAAATGTTGTACACAGTTGGTAAAAATGTGAATTACAACACACACTATGGAGAATGCTATGGAGGTTGCTCAAGAGTTTAAAAATAGATCGTCCATAGGACCTAGGGAAACCACCACTGGGTGTGTATCCAAAATTCAACATTTTTCCATCACTGTCACAAAATGCTTGAGAAAACAACTTAAAAAGAGAAAGTGTTTATTTTGTCATGGATTCTGAGGTTTTGGCACACAGTCTGCTGGTTCCAATGCTTCAGGCCTTGGTGAGGAAGAGCATCACAGTGGAAAACACATGGCGAATAAAGCTCCTCCCCTCACGGTGGATGGGAAACAGGCGAGAAAGAGACAAGTGTGCTCGGGCGACCCCAGGGCTCCAGCTTCTCCCACTGTGCCCCAACTCCTGGATGGTCCGCCACCTCCCACCCCGTAGTACCACAGACAGTAACCAGGCAGGAGCACAAGCCTTTGGGACCATCCAAACTGCCACCCAAGTGCTGATCTCAGCACGTCAGAGACACCTCACTCATGTTCACGCAGCACTGTGCACAAGCTGTGGAACCAAACGAGGAGCCCCTCAGCGAATCCACAGATGGAGAACTAAAGGACGCACGCCATGTGGAACAGTACTGGGTCACATCCAAGACAACATTCTGTCATTTGGAACACTTTGATGCAACTGGAGGTCCTGGTGAGAAATCATACAAGGAAACACAGGAGAAGAATGACCACACAGCTTCAAGCATGTGTGGATTCTCTGAATGCTGAGATGTTAGGACTAGCCAGAAATCAGTGGACAGCAGAGGCTGGGTGGGAGAGGGGTTGGGGATGAGGACAGGTGACTAAACAGGAGCCAGGTCACACCAGACAGAAGGTGGGAGCACTGCTGCAGTAATAGCACCAGGATTCACAGCGGGCGGCTAGAGGTAATGGCATTGCATTGTGTTATTCAAAATAGCTAAAAGGGGAAATTTAGAATGTCCTCAACCAAATAAGTAACCAATAATGAGTGATAGATAAACTAAAATTTTAAGTTGATCAACACAATGTACAAATGTGTAAACATCGTGATACATCCTAAAGAGATGTACAATTATCTGAAAATAGAAATATAAAAAGAAGAAAAGTAAAACAAAACATAAAGTGTGGCCTCCCTCTGTTGCATATTTCCTTTGCTAAGTGGGGCAAAGTAATTTGTCCATCAGTGGCTTTAAAATCTAAATGAAATCAGACTTATTTACAATACACAGAATACGATAGGAAATGACATTTTTGTGCTGGTATGTTTATGTCTTCAGTTTTTTTGCAGCACTTAGAATCAAACCTATAGGCACTCTATTATTGTGCTGCCTATTTAGTGTCTTTAATTTTCTTTCCTGTGTTTTTTTGGGTTTTTTTTATTTTTTTATTTTTTGTTTTTTTGTTTTTTGGAGACAGGCTCTCACTAAGTTACCTAGTCTAACCTTGACTTTTTGTTCCCTGCCTCAACCCACTGAATACCTGGCATTACATACATGTACCACCATGCCTGGTACATATTTGCATTTTTAATACTCTGGTATCACACATGCATGATACTATTTCTTTCAACAGACTTCAATATGTTAAGGACACAGAGGACTTTGATACTATTTTTAAATGCTGATGCAAAGTAAACCCACAGCCAAAGACAACTGGCAAGTCCAGCAGACTATTTAAAACAATGCAAGTAAATCAATTTAATTTTTGCTGTAAGGATTCTGTCTCCAGTGGCAATGCAGGGTACCGACAGCTCCCTGCACTCCTCTCTCCCTTGCCCAGCCTCCTCGGGTCCTCTGCTGCCGCTCCCACTCCTGCTTCCCACAGGTGTCACAGATCCCACCCCGATGCCCCTGGGGGACACAGCCCCCACTCCATGTGACCGAACCTGACCACCTGACCTGGTCAGAGCACACTGGCAAGGCGATGGGGACGTTGGCCAGAGAGCGAGTTTGGCCTCTTCCATGGACCACACCCACATCAGGCTTCGTGCAGCAGGGTGAGCACACAGGAAACCGGTGGAGACATCATCCGCCAGGCCCGAGCCTGGGCTGCAGGTGTCTTGTGCTAAACCCACCCTGGCCTTCAGCCGCTCCCTGCCCTTCCCTGTGGTGGGAGAAGTCACCTCGTGCAATGGCGTGTTTAAAACCAAGCCGGGTGGTTTCTGAACAGTAAGAAGTGGAAAAGACAGCAACAATGGAAAATGAGGACAAAGTGAGGGGTTTGCAATGTTCAAAATGTATATTTCAAGAAAAATTAGTATTACAAAATGCAATACTTCATAAGGATACCATAACGTTGCCCACAGGACTAAAAGGAAATACCCATAGAGCTAAAGGTCCTCTCAAACACTGGCTAAAGTGACTTTTTCATATTTTTATACAGACTTAATGTACTTCTTTTTTTAGAGAAAAAAAGCATAGAAATATTAGAAAGCAATCAACCAAACAAGCAAAAAAACAACAAAAGCCAAATGATGACAACAACGACAGCAAAAAAAAAAAAAATAGTGATAACACGATTTCAAGACAAGATGATAGGAATTTAACAATGGCTATTGTATCACATACTGTTATTTTCAAAATAGTTGCTCAAGTTACCAGATACAGGCATGCAAGATTGATCGACCAATATGCTTTACCTTTGAGCAGTTTCTTTCCCTTTCAGTATATCTATTATGACTTTCAGATCTTATTTACTTTCAGTCTCGTACACTAGGAAGATAAGACAGTGTTTTCACAGGTGAGTCTGATTGATTTCGCTTATGAGTATACTCTCTAGTTGCAGCCATTTAGCTATAAAAGCTCCAAGTTTATCCTTCTTTATAGCTGAGTAGTACTCCATTGTATAAAAATACAACTTTTTTATCCATTCTGCAGTTTTGATGGACATTTGCATTGTTTCCAAGATTTAGCTATTACAAACTGTGCAGCTATAAACATGGGTGCACATATGTCACTGTGGTATTCTAGGAGACAATTTGAGTGACTCCCCTTGCACACAGAACAACTGCTGCAACATTAGTCATATTTCCATATCCTGTTATGTACAGAGTGGGCTATGCTGTTCCCTTCTCCCTTCAGCTGGCTCTAAGTGATGCAAATCAGGCCAGCTAAGGTACCGGCATGTAATCCTTTAGGCCAGATGACAGTTACCTGTTCCCTTTCATCATGCACTCTGTAAAAGACTGACGTGCAGCACGAAGGTAGTCAGTTCCAGGAAACTTCAAAGAACTTCAAAGCAAGATGATAGGCAATTAACAAAGGCCCACCTTCAGAGGGAGATCCCCCATAGCTGCCACACTGTGTACCATTATGCTCTGAACAGATGATCAGATCTCCTGCCCTAGACCTGCAAGCTCGGGGGAACAGCAGAACACCACAGCATCCAATTGCACTTCACCTCCACAGCTCTCATTGCAGCCTGTGTTTCTCCAGATCAGCCAGAGGTGAGGGGTCGGGATTGGCTCTTCTTGTTTGAAAGTCTGCACACCAGAAGAGGCTGGGGGCTCCCTGGCCCCTTCCAGTGGTGGCCCGCACATGGTTCTGGATTGCAACTTTTTGCTGTTTGAATTATATTGTTCCACATGTAATTAACTATGAAATTTGTCTACATGCACATCACACTGAAACACTGGAATTCACCCAATATCAGAAGCTAAGCAAGGGAGGTTTGGATAGAACTTGCACAGGAATCCATAAAGTTTGAAATAGAGATTCCCCTGTGAGTGGTTTGTACAAAAATTCACAGAAACCGGAGGACCGCACCCTGTGGCCACTCACTGTATAAGCTGCATTTTTGTTTCAGGGCCTGGATTTCAGCTCACTCAGGCGCACACCCCAGGGCAAGATGACTCCAAAGACAGTTAATGAGAAGAGGCACAAATCCCTCTGGACCACTCCTGTCTTCAGTCCCAGCCCAGAGCTCATTAGGAACCTGGAGCAGCCCAGGTCTCAGAGCACCCAGCCCGGGAATCCCAGGAGGTCTCATCTCAGCAAACCCCGCTCCCCTCTGTGGATTGAGCCTGAGACCCTTGCAGGAATCTGCGTCCCTGACCCAGGACCCGACTCCCCACTGCTGGCTGCGCAGCCTGCACCTGTGCCTCTTCCACGTCGAGGTAAGCGAGGGGAGACCAGCTATGCCTGAGCACACGCGCTGAGCTCCCTTCTCCCGCAGTGAGACCCTCCCTTAGCCAGTGAGGGGTTATCCTGGGCAGCAGGGGAACCAAAGCGAGCGCTTGAGGAGGGAATCTTCTTCAGCCCGAACATGACCTACTTTCTCCCTCATCAGAGTAGTTTGCAGGTCCAAGAAAAGCCTGGGCCTGAAGAGATGTGTGTCTTTCTAGAAGTTGCTGGGAACACAGTGCTGAGCGGAGACACAGGAACCCTAACCCTCACACCTGAGCTGCAGTGGGGAGCAGCACCACACCGGGGGATGGAGAAAATCAGCAGGAAGACAGAGAACCTCTCACACTCAGTGACTAACGTGACGTTAGTGACCACAGGCTTAAGACAAAATTTCAGTGAAATCCAGAGCAGGGAGCAGCACGTAGGACAAGGGATAAGAAGTGCATGCGATGAGCAAGAGACACAGCGTGTGCAGCAGCCCAGGGGGCAGGAGTGTGAGTGAGCTCCGAGGAAGCAGACAGAGCGGCCTGGTGAGCGCTGCTGGGGTGGGGCGGGGAGGGGAAGGGGAGGCCCAGCAAGGGGTGCGCAGCTCCCCTGAGCAGCCCAGGCTCTGTGTGATTGTTTACGCGCGTGTGCACCAGGTGCAGGTGAACACACGGGCAGGGAAGACAGAGGCTACCAGACGGAGCCGGGCTTTCCTCTGACGTCACACAGTGCGTGTGTCTGTGGGATAAACTCACGGGACCCCATGAATGGGTAAAAGTTTAAAAACCACGATAAACGTAAAAGCAAGCTTTAATTCACTTTTATTTATTTACCTGCTTAATCATTTTCAAAATGCTGGGGATTACCCCAGGTCCTTGCGCAGGCTGGGCAGATGTTCCAGCCCTGAAGTGCACCCCCAGCAGTAAATCAAGTTTTGTAAGTCTCAAACATACACCAAACTCCCTAAGGCTCACAGGCAGAAGGGGTGAGACACTGCAGTGGGTCAGAACTCAGACTCACACATGGAGACTCAGGCAGGGAGGCCACGAGAGGAGTCACAGAGGAGCCCACGCTGGTGCAGGGGCCCCGGGGCCCATCACCCGGGTCAGCTGGAGCAGAGGGGGAAGCCCAGGTGTAGAGGACCAGGCTGGAGGGGACAGTAACCAGTGGAGGGGATGAGGTTGGGGAGAGGAAGCTGGGACAAGGCTCAGTCCCCTCAGGAATGGGCCTGACTGTGACGTGGGGTCTGCAGGGTCCCTGTGGGCTGGAAGATGAGGATTCTAACTTCCCAAATCCCTCTGCATGAGGAGCATGAGGCACTCACAGGGGTGGGCAGCCCTGGACACAGGACCATCCCATGATCACAAGTATGACATGGTGGGAACATAGCAGGCAGTGGAATAGTTCATTCATTCCTGCATTTCCTGAAGCGTAGTTTGCACCATTCCGGGAAGTTAAGGACCTGACCACAGCACATTGCTCCAATGGTGCTTTGCACACAGCAAGCTTGTGCGGGACCCTCACTCTGTTCCCACAGGGCTGCCCCAGTGCGCACCCCACCCACGTGTGCCGGGTTCCCTTCCCCACACCCCTGCCCACACTCTCTGTGCTCTCTGTTCCACATCACCATTCTGAAAACGCTGAGCGGAGAGACAGCTACACCCGATCTCACTCCCATTCAGAATCTGAAAACAGTGATCTGACTGAAGAAGGCAGAGCAGTGGGGACCAGAAGTGGACAGTCGGGCAGGGATGGGGTCAGGAGATGGTGGACCAAGGACCCTGATGTGCAGACATAGAGGAGGAAAATCCAGAGTTCCACTGGGATTCTTGGAAAATGCTGAGAGTGTGGATTGAAATGTTATCACCATAAAACAATTATGCTGTGCGTAATACATATTATAATTAACAACCATACTCGTATGGCATACAAACACATCTTTCAACTTAAAGTAAATAAACAAATTTGAAGTTTTGTAACATTTATTTAGGCAAAACTAACCCTCCATATGTTTTATGTACCTTTTCACTGATAACATTATGGAGCGTATTTCCCTCTCCTCCGGTGTGAGCTCATGTGAGGAACAGGACCAGGTCCACGTAACAGCGACTCTGCAACACCTCCAGGTCCTCCAGCAGCTGCTGGGCACCAATGTCCAGACTGCAGCCCAGTCCCTCTGCTCACCCGAGGGCAGCCATTTGAAATCCGATTGTCAGATGCTGCCTAAACACACAAGGACAAGGAAATACACCGAAGCCAGACATAATTTGACAGCATGGAACAAATGATTTCTTCCGATTTTCATAATCTGGACAGTGTTTCTAATAAGAAAGCCATGCATAGCTCTTCCCCTGATGTCCCCTTTGTTCTCTTTGCATTAAGAGTGTGATCAAAGAAAGCCTTTGGATGTTTTCACAGGTTCCATTCCCGATTTCAGTTCCCTTCTTTGTGTGGAACAGTTACATACAAAGCAGAAGCCTCCTGCAGTGTCCTCTCTGACACAGCACAGCTTGGAGTCTGTCTTTGCCCTGTGGCTCTGTCTCCTGCAGGTTGGTGCATGGTTAGGGAGGCAGTGGGGAGGCCAGGACCTGGCCACAGGGGACCCCAGCCCTGTCCTGGTAAGGCTCTGCTCTCCCTGATGCACGGCCCAGGGTCTCTGCTCCACCGTCCTCTGCATTCCCCACACAGGTGTGCGTTGTGCATGTGAGCTGTGACCACGCTTGGTCTGCAGACGAGGAGAGGAAGGCTCAGCTCCAAGCTGAGGGAGGGCTGCAGGCCCCTCGGCTCTCAGGCTGTGGAGACAGTAGGTGATCACTGGCCACAGAACTCTCTGCTACCACATGATGCTTGTGCGATTATCTGAACCATCCCATCATGGGTTGTCATGGGTTTGCTTTGTAAGTTTGCCTGTTATTTAGAGGGAAAACCATGTTTAGAATGCTGAAATCACCAGTTTCCACATGCTTTCTCATCCAATATATTTTGTTAGTCTGTGGGGTCTTCTCTAACGCCTGACGGTGAGTGTGATTTCCTGCATTTACAGCAAGGCTGAGAGTCGAGGTGGTGACATCCTCCGCCCCAGTCAGGGTTACGGTGCACAGCGTCAGGGCAGCAGACACAGACCCAGAGAGCTTTGCTTTAGATGCAAACGCTGTGCCCAGCACCCACACCAGACGGCCATCAATAAACACGGAGCCCACACCCCACTCCCAAACCTCACTCTCCAGACGAGGTTACTTTCCTGCTTGGCTAGAATTAGCCTGCGTTTGACACTGAGGACCACGCTATCATGAGATGCTCACATTTAACTCACTTCTGTTCTCCTGTTTGTCCCTTCATTTATCAGCAACTAGAGCATTTTACCCCAAGATTCTGCTTTCTCTGTTTCTGAATATTTGGATATTTGCCCCTCATGTTTGGGGATACTTTTCCGGACTCTCCAAATTGCTTGATTACTACACAAGTACGAGTCCATCCAACTACGATTCTGTAACATCAATGAGTCTAAAGAATTCACCAAGTGCCATAATGAGGGTCACCAAGCATCATGCTGGGTTACATGGCCCAGAATGGTATCCCAGAGCCCACGGTGCTCCTTAGGTTGATAGTGCTTGGAGGTGGTGGGCCTGTGGCTGTCTTCTGAAGCGTCTTTTCAAAGGTAAAGCACAATGGTGTTGTTTATGACATTTTATACGCCTTCAACTTGTAAGTTTTCAGTCTTTATGCGAAGTTTCCAGTCCAGTAGTACTTTTTTTTGAATCAAGTTCATAAATAATTCCTCTCATTCATGTGGCAAAAAAATGTACTACAAAATGTGATGAATATAAAAATTTTTGTTCTGTATGCAACCATGCATTTTATAATGAGAGAGTTTATAATAAAGGTGAGATGAAAATGATAGAAACACCAGGGGGAGAGAGAGCATAGTGAGGAAGACGTGTGAGTCTGCTGGGGTCTGGGAGCTTCACTGCAGACTGGATATGTGTGAAACCTAGAAACGTCCCTGCAACTTCCAACCCCTTAGGATGGAGAGTGCTGAAGAAAAACAGCAGGAATCAGCACTGCTGGCCAGCTTGTGGGTGGCTGCAGCCCTTGGGCACTAGTGGAGGAGGGAAAATAGCACAGCAGCCTTGCAAAGCAGCATGGGAGATCTCCATGGAATTAAACTTAGGCTCACTTTAGGATCCAGAAATATCACTTCTCAGTCTACACCCAAGAATGGAAAGCAGGTTCTCAAAGAGTTATTGGGGGGGAAGAGACAAGATGGCGGACTGGTAGGTAGCAGGAGAGAGACCCTCTCTGAGAGAGACAGCTCAAATGCCAGAATAAAACACCCTGGAGAGACCCAAACAGAGAGAGATAGACTCTCACAACACAGAAAGAAACTAAAGCGCAAAAACCCACTCGAATAAGAGGTCCTGGGGCTACTATTAGTGAAGATAAGATCGGC
>PVJX010038339.1:0-16398 GCA_004027295.1 Dolichotis patagonum
CCCCCCCTTAGCAAGTAGGAGCCAGTTAACTACAAGTCTTGTGAAAAGATTGGCTATGTTATTTAGTTTGAGCTCCCCATATGCAAAGATATGGACAACCATTTGGAGGAAAACAACAGACAATATGACAGATAGTGAAGATATCTGATTGTCTTTGAAATTTATGCATTCTTATGTATCATTCTGTTCTGTTTTGTTGTGTTTAATTTTACTCCCTTTAAAATAAAATTTAAAAAAATTTTCCTCTTATGTTCCAATGTAAATTTGGAATGTTTTAAGCAGAATTATGTGAATTCTACTCTCAGAAAATGACACAGAAATTGCTTTTTATAACATTTTCTTTATTTTATTATTACATGTTTATAATATAATCATTTTACAATCATCTTGAAGAGTAGGTACATATTACATACTAAAATTTATTTCTTCTATGTTAATCCACCTGCCATACCCTCCCTCCCACCCTGCTTTAATTAACCAACATCAATTTTCATTCTTGTTGATATTACTAATGTTAGCTCATGTTATGGCACATAACATTTGCATACACTGTAGTTATTAGGTTCCATTATGTGGTGCATCTTTATCATATTTATTTCACCATGCCCTCCTTTTCATCACTTGCTCTTTGTCTCTTGAATCTCTTCCAGTATGCAAGAGATCCACTTACTTGTGCCTTTATATCCATCCATCATTATTTTCTTTGATTTTTAATTTACCTCATCCAAATGACAGGAACTATGTGGCAGTGGTTCCACCATAGGTGACATGGCATGCATGCTGCAAAGGGCTAATTGTATAATATAAAGCTCTAAAATGTTTCCTATCACTGTTGTATGGAATTCAAACTTACATTGCTGCTTTATTTCACTCAACATTATATTTTTCATGTGAATTTATTTTCCTATAAATTTCTCAAGTCCTTCTTCATAGTTGAGTACTATCCCACAGATACCACAGTTTTATTAACCAAGCATCTATTGATGAGTATAGAGACAACACAATGTGCTGCTAAACACATTGATATGCCTGCATTACTTCAGTAGAATGTCTTAATTTCTTGAGAGATGATACCTAGAAATGAGATAGTTGAGTCATATGGAATTTCTACTTTTAGTTCTTTGAGAAATCTCCAAAATTATTTCTAAAATGAATATACTAGTTTATATTCCCACCATCAATATAGGAGGGTTCACTTTTATCACAACCTTACAAGAATGTGTTTTGTTTGATTTAGTGTTGATTGGTATTCCTTCAGAATAACTTGGAATCATAGCTTTGTTTTAATTTGTGTTTCTCTATTGGACAGAGATATTCAACATTTTTTCATATATTTGTTGACATTTCTACTTCTTCCTTTGTGTAGTAACTTTCCATTTCATTTTCTGAATTCTTCACAGGATTTTTAATTCCATATGGTTTAATATGTTACATCCTTTGTATATTTTACTCACTAGCCCTCATTCTCAGATGTAACTATCAATTATTTTCTCATTCTGTAGATTTTCTCTTCACTCTAATTGATGCTTTTTCTTTACAAAAGGGTTTTAGTGTCAGATAAGTCTATTTTTTGATTTGTGCTACTGTATTTTTTAAAAATTTGAGTTCTATTTAGAATTCCCTTTCTTATACCCATTATTTTAAGAGTTTTACATATTTTAATTTCCATTACTTTTAAGGGTTCTGTTTTAATATTAAGACCTGTGATTCATTTTTATTTTAACTTGGGATACTTTGAAAGATATGAGTCAAGCTTGAATCTTATATAAAGGAATAACCAGTCACAGCACCACTTGGTAAATTGACTATTTTTCCTTCAATATATGCTTTTTGTCCCTTTGTCAAAGATGAAATATCTTTCTTCCACTGTTAACCAGAACTGCTGTGACTGGTGAGAAAGGGATGCATGTCCGCTGCCCCTTGGCTCTATTGATGTGAATCAGGGACAGGAGATAAGTGGGAATGCCATAGAATCAATAGAAGACACATGTGTTAGAACACACATGATGGACAGATGGGAAAAGGGATGAACAAAAGTCTGAAGCAACATTAATAATATGAGCCAGCATATAAAGTATAGAAACTGATCAGGAATCATAGCAGGCAGGTAGAAGAAGCAACCAATTATGCCCCTGCACACATGTAAGCTACCATCAATACTCTCTCATGCATAGCCAACACAGGCAAGGAAAAGAAGCATCCAGCTGCTCACCCACGTGAACCTGGCTGCCATTGGGACAATCTCATATGTAACCAGTGCTAACCAGGAGAAAAAGCAAACAACCCTGCCCCCATGAACCCAATGGTCACCACCAGGTGTCTGTAGCCACAATGGAACAGGAGAACCAGCCAGCCACACCTTGCAGAAGCTAAATGTGTCTGCCAAAGCATGCTCCATTTCAAACCATGTACCAAGGAACATAGGTTAGGAGAAACCTAGGTCTTGGATGCATTTGCACTACACCAAGGCCTTGTAGTCAATGAAGTTGATGGGAACACCACAACTGGCTCATCCAGAGGAAATCAGGAAACCGTCAAGATGAAAGTGCAAAAAGCAATATCTTCAGGCCAAACAGAACAAGTCCAGGATACATAGACATGAAAGAAAATGGAATTTGTACCTCTGAAATTTCTCAGATGATGGCAAGTAAAGTAAAGAAAATACTTCATGAAGTTGAAAAAGAAATCAGACCTGAAATAATATTTCATGTAAAAGAAGAAATGGTAAACATATTTAAAAGGTTGCTGAGCATATCTAAAGAAGACATAGTTTTTTAAAAAAAGGAGGACTGTACAAAAATGAGGAAAACCATTAATGACCAACATAGGGAAGAATTTCAAAGTGTGAAACAGATTCAAAGACATATCCAGGAAATTAAAAATTCCATTGAAAACTGGCAAAATCTCTTGGAAGAAAGTGAAGATAAGCCCTAGTACCTTGAGAACAGTATTGAAGCTAGTGATCATGAAAGAATAGATCTCTTAAAAATAACAAGGAAGAATTTGGGAGGCTGAGACCTCACAAGGGAACTCTCAGGGCTGTGGGGCAGGCCTGTGGCAAGCTTAAGACCTGCACTTCCAGTGGGGGAGTTCCTATCAAGTGCCTTAGGACACGGGACTGAGCCCCAGAGGTTCCATGGGCCTCAGTGCACCAATCCCAGCTTCCTTCTTTCAATTCAGGGAGCCGAGAACATGCAGGGGAGTTAGGACTGTGCGAGGTGAGTCCCAGTGATGCAGTGCTGGCCCAGGGAGAGTCTGAGACTTGTGCTCCCAGGAATTGAGTTTCTATCCAGATCCCTGGGACACTGGTCTGGGCCCCAGAGGTTCCACGGGCCTCAGTGCACCATGCCCAGTGCATTCTTTCAGTTCAGGACGCTGAGACCATACAGGGAGACTCTCACCCTGTGGGGAAGGCCAGGGGAGAGCTTAAGACATGCACTCCCAAAGGTTGGGGTCTTATCCAGCCCCATAAGACATGGGATTGAGCCCCTGAGATTCTGTGGGCCTGAGTACACCACACCCAGCTTTGTCTATAAATTCAGTGAGCCAAGAACTGGCAGGGGAGTCAGGACTGCTCAAGAAGCTGGAGGCACAGGAGATGATTCCCAATACACACAGGGGAAGCTTTGGAACACTGCTCAAAGCAAGAAAATATGGGAAAATGACAAAAACCAAAGACCAAAAGGCAATCTCAAATCTCCAGCCCATCCCAAGAAAGCCTAGGAGCCATGTACATAGATGAAAATAGAAGCCATATACCTGAAATGAATAAAATGATATCATGATATCAACTGAAATCAGAAGCAACTAGCAGAAGCTAAGGAGAAATTCAAATCAGAAATAATTGCCAAGGTAAAAGAAGAAATGATAAAAGTAGTGAAAGAAATAGTGAACACATCTAGTGAATACACAGCTAAAAAATTAGAGGAATAAAGTGAACAGATACAATCCCTAAATGAACACTGTAAGAAGCAATTGGCATATATGAAGCAGATTCAAAGAGATACACAGGAAATCAAAAATTCTATTGAAAGTGGCCAAAACTGACTCAACGAAAGTGAAGATAGAATTTCAGACCTTGAAGATAAGAATGCAGCTAGTGAACAGGAAAAGAAAGATATTTTAATAATAACAAGGAAACAGGAAACAAAAATTCAACAGCCCCAAGGTGATGAAAAGAAAAATAACATAATTTTAATAGGGATAAATGACAAGCAAGGGGACAGCCCTAATGATCTCAAGAGGCTATTTAGAGAAGTAA
Organism: Dolichotis patagonum; assembly: GCA_004027295.1. Taxonomy (NCBI): domain Eukaryota; kingdom Metazoa; phylum Chordata; class Mammalia; order Rodentia; family Caviidae; genus Dolichotis; species Dolichotis patagonum. The sequence goes on from PVJX010038339.1 coordinate 4,262, forward strand.
TAGCTGAAAACTTCCCAACATGAGAATGGAAACTGACATATGGACTATTGAAGCATATAGAACTCAAAATAGCCATAACCAAAATAAAAATACACCCAGAGATATAATAATGGCCATTCCAGAAATCCAATGTAAGAACAGAATATTAAAATGCTGTTACAGAGAAAACACAGATCACCTATAAAGGAAAACCTGATGAATGAAAACATTGAAAGGTTTCAAAGCAATGAAATGGGAAAATATGATTACCATAAAATTTTATATACTCTTACCAACTCCCATACTAGGGAGACCATACAGTATTTACACATGTGAGTTTGGTTTATTTCACTTATGAATATAGTCTCAAGTTTTGTTCATTTATTTATAAATATCTCAATGTAATCATTCTTTACAGCTGAGTAGTAATCCATTGTATAAAAATACCACTACTTTTTATCCATTCCTCAGTTGATGACCACTTATGAGTTGGAATGGTTTTAATCTATTTTGTTTGACTTTATTATGTGTGATGGTATGAACAGCTGTTTTGAAGAAAACAAGACATTATGGCAGCATTTGCTGATTTAATATCATCTTGCTTAGAAGTCCTACTATGCTTCTTCTCTGCTATTACCATTGGTTCTATCATGATGTGCCTTATTGGGATTTTAATATATGTGATATTATAAACAAATTTTTATATTGAAAATGAGATATTATAGTAGCCATTTATCATTCTCTGTTATTCAGTTCAGAATGTCCTATAATTCTTTCATTCTTTTGAATCATTTTACACTATTTTGCTATGTTGGAAATTATTGCATTTGAAACTATGCTCAACTATAGCAGAGAAAGAGAGATTTTGATAGTTATGGTTAATGTCCAGTTGTCTTACTGTAAAGTGCTGTTTTGCTTATGTTGTTCTGTTCTGATATGCTTTGTTCTGCCCTCTTTTATTCTGTTTAAAATAAAAATATTTTTTAAAATAAAAATAATTTTAATATTGGATTCATAAAAAAAGAAAACCTATCGGAATCACAGAAGACTTCTCAACAGAACAATGAAGTCAAGAACATCATGGTGTGAAGTATTTTAATCCTAAAGGAAAACCACTTCCAACCCAGACTAATATACCCTGCCAAACTGTCCTTCAAAATGGATGGAGAAATAAGATACTTCCATGAAAAAGAACAGCTGAAAAACTACATGACTAAAAACCCAACCCTATAAAGAATACTGAAAGACATTCTAGATACACATAGGAAAAAACCACCAAGCTAGGAAGACAATTAAACAGGATGGAAAGGTAAAGATACAGCAGCAGAAAGATAACATGTCAAAAATAAACCAATTTACAACAGTTATAACCATTAATGTGAATGATATCCATTCAACAATCAAAAGAAAAAGACTTTCAGAATGGACCAAGAAGCAGCATCCAACCATATGCTGTCTAAAAGAAACCAATCTAACCCAAAAGGAAACTCATAGACTGAAAGTCAAAGGATAGAAAACAATACTTCATACAACAGGAAACCAAAAATTAAAGTGGGGGTGGCTATTCATTTTGCAATTTGAACTTGAAATCAAGAACAATCCAAAGAGATAAAGAAGGTCACTACATAATAGTTAGGGTAAAACTTCAAGAGGAAGAGATAACAATCTTAAATATATATGCATCAAATTCCAGAGCACCCAGCTATAAAAAGCAAATATTAACAGAGATTAATAATCCAATAAGCAATAACACAATTATGACAGGAGACCTTAATATACCATTGACACAAAGGTACAGATCAATTAGACAGAATAACAGGAAAGAAATAACAGAACTGAATCACACCTGTGAACAAATGGACACGATAGATGTATACAGAGTGTTCCATCTAACAACATCAGAATATACATTCTTCTCAGCAGTACATGGGACATTCATTAAAATGGACCATATACTATCCAACAGAACATATTTAAGTAAATGTAAAAGAATTGAAATTATCCCATGCATGTTATTGGATCATAGTACCATGAAACTAGAAGTTAATGATAAAAACAACCCCACAAAAATATAGAATCGGAATTATACACTCTTGAGCAATCAGTGAGTCACAGAGGAATTTAAAGAAGAAATTAAACAATATCTACAAGCAAACGAAAATACAAACACAACTTACCAGAATTTGTAGGATGAAATGAAAGCAGTCCTCAGAAGAAAATTTATTGCACTGAGTTCTCACATCAGGAAGACAGAATGAACACAAATAAACAACCTGATACTACAACTCAAACATCAAGAAAAAGAAGAGCAAGCCAAGCCCAATTCCAAAATAAGAGAGGAAATTATAAAGATCTGAGCAGAAATTAATGCAATAGAGACTAAGAAAACAATACAAAGAATCAATGAGTTAGAGTTGGTTCTTTGAAAGAATAAATAAAATTGATAAGCCCCTAGCCAAACTTATTTTAAAAAGGAAAGAAAAAACTCAGATTCTTGCAATCAGAAATAAAAAAGTTGAAATTACTGCAGACACTTTGGAAATATAGTAGATTATCAACACCTATTTTGAAAACCTCTACTGTCACAGGTTTCATAACACAGAAGAAATGGACAGATTCCTAAATACATATGAACTACCAAAGCTGGATCAGGAAGATATTAAACTGCTGTATAACCATAATTCTATTAAAGAAATTGAAAATGTAATTAAGTCCTTGTCAACAAAGAAGAGCCCAGGCCCAGAGGGATTCACTGAGGAATTCTACAAGAATTACAAGCAGACTTAATTTTAACACTCCTCAAACTCTTCAATGAAATTAAAAGGGAAGCAATTCTTCTTAAGTCATTCCTGGAAGCAAATATTACTCTAGTACCCAAACTTCAGAATGACCCAACTAAAAAAGAGAACTATAGGCCAATCTCCCTAATGAACATACATGAAAAATTGCCAATAAAATATTGGCAAACAGGATACAACAAATCATGAAGAAAATTATATGCCAGGACTAAGTGGAATTCATTCCAGGAATGCAAGGATGGTTCAACATACATAAAACAATAAATGTAATCCACTATAGCAATAGAGCCAAAAGTAAGAACCACATGATCGTCTCTATGGAGGCAGAAAAAGCTTTTGATAAAGTCCAAAACTCATTCATGATAAGAAGCTTACAGAGAATTGGAATAGATGGTCTTTACCTCAATATTATTAAGGCCATCTATGACACACCAACAGCCAGCATCATATTAAATGGCCAAAAACTGAAAACCTTTATCTTAAAATCAAGCACAAGACAAGGATGTCCCTTATCACTGCTCCTATTCTACATAGTACTGGAAATACCAGCCAGAGAAATTAGAAAAGAAAGAGAAATAAAATGAGCAAAGTTAGAAAAAGAGGAAGTTAAATTATCATTATTTGCAGATGACATGACACGTTACATAGAAGACCATGAAAACTCTATTGAAAGACTCCTAGATATAATAAATAATTTCAATAAAGTAGCTGGACACAATGTCCATGCTCAAAAATCAATAGCATTCCTATACACTAACAAAAAGAGCACAGAGAGAGAAATAAGAGAAGCCACACCCTTCACACTAGCATGCAAATAAGTGAAATAGGAATAAATCTCATGAAAGTATTAAAAGACCTATAAAGGTAAAATTATAAAATTCTGAAAAAAGTAACTTAAGAGGACATCAGAAAATTGAAACACATCCCTTGTTCATGGATATGAAGAATAAATATTGTGAAAATGGTCATTCTTGTAAAATTATTATACACATACAATGGAATCCCAATAAAAATACCACTAACATACATCATAGATCTAGAGAAATCATTTCTAAAATTCATCTGGAACCAGAAGAGATCTAGAATAGCAAAAGCAATTCTAAGTAGCAAATCCAAGGGAGCAGGTATCACAATCCCTGACTTGAAGTTATACTGCAAACCTCGTGTAATTAATCAACATGGTACAGGAATAAAAACAGATATGAAGATCAATGGAATGGATTGGAAGATACAACCACAGCCACAAACACACTCAACCACCTTATCTTTGATAAGAGGACCAAACATTTTCACTGGAAGAATGATAGTCTCTTTAACAAGTGGTACTGGAAAAATTGGCTATCCATATGCCAAAGACTGAAACTAGATGTGTGCCTATCACCATGTGCTAAACGAAAATCTAAATGGATCAAAGATTTAAATATTAAAACAGAAACACTAAATCTGCTTGAAGACAAATTAGTTAAAAATCTTGAAGACATAGAGGTAGTAGAGAATTCATGAACAAGAATCAAACCACAAGTGAAATACTTTTCAGGCTCAATAACTGGAACACATCTTATTAAAGAGTTTATGCATGTCAAAATGATTTCCAGCAGAGTGAAAAGAAAATCCAGAAACTGGGAAAAAAATCACAGTGAACTGTCCCTCAGACAAAGGACTTCTGTCTAGAACTTATAAAGAATTTTAAAAAAATCAGACCCTCGAAGTTCAATGACCCAATCCAAAAATGGGAACCTGAAATGAATACACAGTTCTCAGATGAAGAAGTATGAATGGCAATTAAATACAAGAAAAAAATGTTCATCATCATTAGTCATGAGAGAAATTGCAAATTAAAACCACACTGAGATTTCATCTTAGTCCAGAAAGAATGGACAGGATAAAAAAAAAAAAACAAACAAACAAACCTACCAACAACAAACGCTGGAGAGGCTGTGGGGAAAAAGGAACGCTTCTGCACTGTTGGTGAGAGTGCAGACTGGTGCAACCACTGTGGAAGTCAGTCTGGAGATTCCGAAAAAGCTGCGTTTGGAAGTCCCATTGATCCAGCTATTCCACTAGCAGGCATATTCCCAGAAGATCTGAAAACATCATACCACAATGATATATGTGCCTCTATGTTTATAGCAACACAATTGGTAATAGCCAGGACTTGGAAACAACCTAAGTGCCCATCAACTGAGGAATGGATAAAAAGTTGTGGTAAATTTATACAATGGAGTACTACTCAGCTATAAAGAATGATCACATTGTGATACATAGAAATGGACACAACTTGACACCATAGTCATAAGCTAAATAAACTCAACTCACAGGTGTAAATACTGCATAGTCTCACTAGTATAGGAATTAGTAAGAGTACATAAGATTTTATGGTAATCATGACTCTCCATTACGTAGATTTGAAGCCAAATAATATTTTTATTCAACAGTTGGAACGGTTTTATTCTGTTTTCTTTGAATTTATTATGTTTGATGACATGAACAGCTGTTTTGAAGAAAACAAAACATTATGGAAACAATTGTTGATTTAATATCCTCTTTCTTTGAAGTCTTACCTTGATTTTATTCTTCTATTACCATGAGTCCTATCATGTTGTGTCTTATTGAGATTCCTATACTTTCTCATTTTGGGGGACAATGTATATATTTTACATTTTCTGAATATTTAAAAAGTTTTGATTTTGTAATTCAAGCAAATTATGTCCATTTTCCCTTATAATGATTCTGATAGGTGCTAGTTTTCCTAATCTATATATTGACTGGTTTTTTATTTTTATGTGATTTTAATGGTGCATCTTCAAGAAACAAACAAAACAACACAAAGATTTGTACATGAAATGTTGATATCAACATAGCTTCTTTCACATTATTCTTTGTTGTAGATCAATTATCTAATATATGCGTTCTGAATTCTGTCCTTTTTTAAGAAAATGTCATTGTAATGGTCTAATTTTAGAAATCTTTCTTCCACATTTGGTATTCTATTATCATTCCATTGAATTCTTTTTCCTTCTGAACACCGCAAGTGAAAGCCAGTGATGTCCCTACCAACAAAAGTCCTCCTGGTTGGCTTTATCATTATGAGGTCACAAGAATTTACAGGTTATTTTGGGAGCCTTTAAGTACACAGTGATGAGTCAACTTCAGCCAGTCTGATTACTCCACACTCACAGGTAAAATAGGTATTTACTCTTCCAGATTTTTATAACATTTCAACTTGAACTTTAACTTGAAAAGGACCAGTACACCATATCTAGATGTTGGTTTTTCCTTTTGGATTATTCTATTTTGTGAGAGGATAAATATATATTTAATTCATGTCTTCTGAATTTGTTCCTCACTTTAAAGCTTATATTATAATGTTATCTTTTTCAGCATATTATTATTTATATTTGTTTCTCATTAAGTTGACTTCCAAATTAGTCATTTATTTTTTTAATCGAAACATATTTTATGCCATTGACATATGAATGAAAATGTATTCTTGAAGCATTTTTCTGTCACTCATTTAAAAAATTAATAGTTTGGCCTATGCCTCTATCCCACTCTGAATGTGTGGTCATCCTGGATTTAATTTCTATTGTGATGTGTGTCACATTCCTGTATAGTGTATAAACTCTCACTGAATCTAGTCTGTTGATTCAGTCTTTATGAAAGCAATTATTTATGTTTTCTGAATTCTTATGCTCTTTAACTTTCCCTTGAATTTGCAAAGTTCTGGTAGACTAATTATGGCCATTTTTTTCTTATTCGGATGTGTGGTAGGTTGTTTGTTTAATCTGTATATTCTAAATTTTCCTCCCTTTTAAAAAAAAATTTTTGTGTTTTAATTTTTAGTACTGTTGCCCATGCTTGACACTCTATTATTACTCCTTTGAAATGATGCAGTATTTTCCATAATACTTATATATATATATATATATATATATATATATATATATATATATAATTTTGTAATATCTAAAGGAGTTATTTATGTATTTTCTTTGACTCTACCTTTGATATTTGTGAAAAGACTAAATATTTCACAGTAGGCCTATCCTGTCCCTGGGAATATTTGAGAGTTCTGATTGGCCTTCACATTTTGAGGTTGTACAATCGCAGTTCTTATGAAGTTAAAGTTGCTCTGTGTACTGCCACATACTGAGACTTCAAGAGGAGTGAAAAGGTATATGTAAAATCTTGATTAGGCTAATGTATTTAACTGATATTTACCAGATGTATCTATTTTACACTCCTTGGAATATAAAGTTTTCTAAGGTTATCATATATTTTTAAAATTTCTGATATGATGTCAAGCTATGAGCTTTATCTCTTTATATGGTGTTATACTGATGCTTTTACTTTCTCAATGCCAGTAATTTTTAAAATCTCTAATTATATTAGTCTCTTTTTCACAATTTATTCCAGGTATTCTTATTACTCATCATTTTTTTGTGTGTTACACTTATTCCATATTTTTAGTCATATGTTAAAGTTTTACTCAACATGTGTTTAGGAAATTTTTCTTCTTTTAAATCTTCTTCATGTTTATATAGATAACTTGTATGTTTTTTATATCCCAGCTCATATTCTAATATAGTACTGGTTTGTATCTTCTTTGTACTTTTATTCATGAGATAAGAATATTCCATATTATTTTGAGTTGTCATGCTAATTTTCATTTGAAATATATGAAAATTATCTCAGATGAGTCTGACAATTCACCCTGTTTGCATTTTCTAAATTTGGATGGGATCATTGTGGAACTCATTTTATCATTGTCTTTCAAGGTTCCAAAATGTATCTAGATATGACTTATTTGTGTTACTATTTATCTGGTCATTGATTTTTTTGATGTATGGTCATTTCTTTATAGTTTCATGTTTTTTATTTATTTGCAATAGACTGTCATTACACAAACTTTTGCACTTTGTTATTCAACTATCAATATTTTCAAATTATTAGGTTTTATGTGTACAACTGGTACATATTTTTATCATGAGGTCAAGGAGATTTTATTATTCTATTTTATTTTTAAAAGTATATTATAATTGTTTATATCTTTAATTTTTTTTGTCCAACTCATCTTAGCACTCTGTACATATTCCTAGAATAGTTGATTTCAACAGTGTGATTTCAGAGACACACCATCCAAATGCTCAGTTTCCTGGCAACCCTCTAGGCAATCATTTACTCTACAATAATATGAAGTATTGATTTACAAGTTTAGTTCTCTTTTATTTTTAAATGTGAAATTATATTCATTGAGTATCAAATGAAAAAATCCATGTATTTTGAAAAAAATTAAATGCTCAGAGTCCATATTTGTAAATCACATATACTTTTATTTTATGAAGAAAGATATAATATAACAAAATAACAGGAGGAAAGCAATAGTTAATATATTGCATGTTATTTTTAAAATAATTGCTCTGAGTACATGTTTTGAGCCTAAAAAATCTCTTCCATTAGTATTAGGGCAAATCATAGTTTTTAATGAAATAAGAGAGACTATGTTATAACTGACTTGGAATTTTTTCTCTTCTAATCAATTCTCTTTGACCCATCTTAGATCCGTATTCTTTTTTTAATCTCTTCACATTTCCCAGTACCTGTTTAACATTTATACAGTATTTAATCTTTTAGTTTCCCACAATAGGGAGATAGTATAACATATACACAAGATTCTGACTTATTTCTCTTATGAGTTTGGTCAAAAGTTAACTTCATTCTACTCTAAAAGTCTCAAGCATATGCTTCTTTATTGTTAAGTAATCACTCCATTACTTAAAATGTCCACATGTTTTTTATCCCTTCCCTGGTAGTTGGGTATTTGTGCTGTTTGAAAGATTTAGTTTTTACAAGTTGTATTACTACATGCATGTGTTGTTTTATGGTGTTTTTAATTTTTCTGGAAAGATACTCAGAAAGGCAAAAGATATGTCAAATTGGACCTCTAATCTCATTTTCATGATAAATCTCCGCACTTATTTCCATAGTGGATAAACAAACGTACACTCTAGCCATAAGTGGAGAACAGTCATTTTCTCCACAAAGCTTCTCTAACCTTTGTTATTGGTTGATACTTTGATGATACTAATCTTTCCAGAGTTAAGTGGAATCTCAGGGTTGTTTAAATTCTCATTTCTTCAAAGAACAATGAGCATTTTATTATAGATTTATTTGCCATTTGAATTTTTCATCTGAGAAATTAATATGTATCTCAAATGCTCATTTTTGTTTGGGTGTTTGAATTTGTCCTGTCCATTTTTCAATCCTTTACACGTTCCTGTGTCTGAAGCACATTTGGAAAAAAATTATACCACTGTATTGGCTGCCTTATTTTTCTGCATCTAAGATATTCATCTTTCATATCTTCAGTATCATAACATGTGCATGTATCAACTCCTCCTATGCAACATAAACATTGTGTATTGCAAGCATATATATTAAAATGAAGTTTATCAAAAAGTAAATAGAGGTCTGAGGGAGGAATGCAAATGAACAAAATAAGAAATAATGACATATTTTATTCATGTACCATTCCCCTCCCCCAAAATTACAAGCAGGAAGTCCTACACATGTACAAAAAGAGTGATGGAAATATTACTGGTTACAATCACAAAAAGAAGAAGAAAGGCAAATTAAGAAACAAGTAAATTAGGTAATGTACTTGTTTAGATTATAATGTTCCCTGAAAGCTTATGTATTGAAGGCTTGGTACCGAACTGAGGTCTACTGAATGTTGGTAGAATCTTTTGGAGGTGGAGATAGCTACATGAAGGTAAGGCATTTGACGTGTGGCCTTGAAGAAATATTAGAATCATAGATACATTCCCTTGTGCTTCTCATTTACTATGAGGTGACCAAGCTCTTCTGCTTTAGTTTCCCACTATGTGGTTTTGCTTTACTACATGACTGAAACAAAGGGACCAAATAACCACTGACTGAATGGCCTGAAATTATGAGTCAAATAAGTATTTATTTTCAAAATATTTTTTCACTTATTTTGTCACAGTGATAGAAGTGTGGCTAAAACACAGAAATGTAAAAACAAATGAGACAACGTACTCATAATTCAAACATATCACTAATTCTCTTTCAGTGTTTCTTGAATAAGTACTTCATTTTCAAAGGTGAGTGACCTCAAGCCATTATGAGGATGCAAGTCAATATAAGTTGTATAAGGTAGAAAGAAAATGAACTGATGTACTCAATATTCTCAGTAAAAGTAAACATACTTAATCACTGTATGATAATCAGATATTTAAAATCTAGAAGGTTAACATAAAGGGGATCTTTTCATGATTTTATAATGACACAATAGAACATTTAGTAGAATTTTAAATGTGTATATGCATAAGAGAAGCAATTACATGCAAAAATAACAGAATTAAAGATAAAAATGTGAAATTCAATGAAGATGCTGGAAGCTATTTAAAACCATCCTATACTCAGCAATTAAAATAAATCCTACACAAAATGAAAATTTAATAAAAGCACACAACATCTGAAAAAAATATCAATCATTTGGCATAATTCAAACTCATATGGGACTACCCTCTATAACCAAGGAGTATATGTATACATATGTACACATCTGTATAAACATATATATGTGTATATATATGTATATATACACACACATGTATATACTTATATATGTATACATATATATGCATATATATACATATATATATATACATGTATATATGCATATATATGTTTATAAACATTATATGTGTGTATATATACATGTATATATTTATATATGCATACATATATGTATATATGTATGCATATATACATATATGTATATGCATATATATGTTTATACAGGTGTGTACATACGTTCTCATATATGTTTCATGTTCCTTTCTGTCCTTTACCCTTTCCTCAATTAATAGAAATTAGTAGCTTAATTATCTTAGCTAATTTATTATTATTATTATTATTATTATTATTATTATTATTTTCCCATCCTTCTTTTCTCCTTTCCTCCACCACTGTCCTTTCTTTTGAGAGTTTGTTTCCCTTCCACTATTTCTGTTGAGCATTTTTATCTTATTTGCTATTTTAGTTTCTTACACTAGGGAGGAGATAGGATGTCTACACATCAAGTCTGATGTATTATACTTATGAGTATGATCTCTAGTTGTATCCATTTACTTATAAAAGGTTTGAGTTTATTCTTCCTTATAACTAAATAGTACTCCATTATATAGAAATACCACACCTTTTTTCATCCATTCCTTGGTTGATAGGGATTTGTTTTATGAGGTTTAGATACTAAAAACTGTGTTTCTATAAGGGTGGGTGCATGTATATAACTGTGGTATGATGTTTTCAATGTCTCTGGAAAATTACTGAGAATGGGAATACTTGAGTCAAATGGAAATTCTAATCCTATTTTTTGAGGAATCTCCACATGGATTTCCACAGCAGTTTTACAGTCTGCGCTGCCACCAACAGTGGAGAACTCTTCTCTCTCCTCACAGCCCTACCACCATTTGTCATTGATAGATTGCTTAATGATAGCCATTATTTTGAGAGTGAGATGGAATCTTGGTGTTGTTTTAAAAGACCAATGATGCTGAACATTCTTCATATGATTATCACCATTTATATTTCTTCATCTGAGAATTATGTATTCATCTCAGGTGGGCATTTTTGGGTTGGGTCTCTAAATTTGGGGGGACTGATGTTTTTCAATTCCTTGTATTTTCTAGACAGAAATCCTTTGAGGGATAATTGGCTAAAATGCTTCCTAGCATGCCAATTTTTTTTCAATATTCTAATATGAATTCTAACATTCTAATATTTCTCATATTGTAACCTTGCTGTCACTAAATCATTACATCTGTTTATTCAGTTGAGTTTTACTTTCCTGGATTTCTGTTTGCACCTGTTTCATGGATTCAGTTTCTTTCCTATATTGCACATTCACAGTTTCTTTCGTTTTCCTAACCAACTCTGTTTTTGTCTGTGCCTGCTCTATTTCCTTTCATTTTGATCATCATTTTTTTTAACCTGAGAGATTTTTTTTTCTATAGCCTCCTTTTTTCACTTCTGTTGATATCATTTTGAAAGTTCCAGTTTGTGGCTTCCAATTTCTTCTAACTCATTTTGCTCTAGACTTGTCCAGGGTGGACTGGAGATCTGGGTTTGCATTTATCGCTCTGTCTTTTCACTTTCTTACTTCTTTTTAAATCTTTTTCTGTGTTGAAACTTTGTAGACTTTTTGTGGTGTATAGATTTATCACTAGAATGTAATATTTCCTATCAAATATATATTCCTTTGAGATGTCATATGCATAGTTGATTATCATTCTTTGCATGTATGCCAAGAACCTACCTTTAAAGTTTATTAAT
>PVJX010038340.1:0-16388 GCA_004027295.1 Dolichotis patagonum
GATGATATGAACAGCTGTTTTGAAGAAAACATTATGACAGCTATTGCTGATTTAATATTATCCTTCTTAGAAGTCCTACCATGCTTTTTTTGTTCTATTACCATTGGTTCTATCTACCACATTGTGTCTTATTGGAATTTGAATATGTGTGATAGTTCAAACAAATTTTTTTCTTTTTTATCAAAAATTAGATATTATAGTACCCATTGATCATTTTCTGCTATTCAGTTCAGAAAGCCCTGTAATTCTTTCACTCTATGCATGGCTTTATAGTATTGTGTTATGTTTGATATTATTGTAATTGAAACTATGCTCAACTATAGCAGAGTAAGAGATATGGTGTTAGATATTGTTGATGTCCAGTTGACTTAATGTAAAGTACTCTGTTGCCTATGTTGTCCTGTTCTGATCTGCTCTGTACTGCCCCCTTTTGTTTTATTCTCTTTTAAATAAAAAAAAAATAATGTTTTTAGAAATATGTTGGTTAATATGGAAGCAGATTTATGATTTATTGAAGATCATATAGTAAAATTCACTGTTTAATTTTGTCAGTGTGGTCAAAAGCCTTGGTAATATTCATCTGCAGGCAATAGAATCAAAGTTGTTTTCTACTGTTATTATTGAAATGACACAAATTTGCTAAAATAGCAATCACAACTTTGTATAGTGAAGAACTATTCTCACAATGGGGATGTATTGCATGCTTCTCAGCCAAGCACCGAAGCCATAGAGCAATGGTTGCAAACTGGTGGCATGTGACTTACCTATCTTTCTTTCAAGACATAAGATGTTGATGGGTGAGTTGTTTAAACTAAAACCTTAACATTCGGGTTTAATTGTGATAGGTTCTACTAGACATGGTTTAGCTACATCGTACCAACTTGGTACTGGTCCCAGAGAAACAACTTATCTCTCCAAGAGTCACTTCCACACTCTCTTCATTCCAGAGATAAACCTCCCGCTCCTTTTTGTGCATGCGCTGAGCCCCAACGCCAGAACCACAGCCTCCACCTCCAAGTCCCAGTAAATCTTTCTGTCTCCTGTTTTACAAGGCAGAGGCTCCTTCAAATCAGCGGTTGATAAGTCATTTTGCCCACCTCTCAAACTCCTCCCCAGCCAAAACTTAATACTGGTAGTCCTATTTTGTTCTCATTGGAGAGCCTCTGTACCCCCTGCCCTGCTAGGCTCTCCTGTGCCCACGTTAAAGGCTTCCTCTTTTGTCTCCTTATTGCTCTCATTTTCTCTGCACTGCCTCAGACTGAGTGCCAAAAATAATCAAGTTGCAGTGTTGGCACCTCGGACTATGTAGGTGGGTTTTGATTTGCAATTTGGGCACTCATGCTCTAAAAGTTACACTATCACTGCTGCGGATAGCAGAGAAAGCTTGCCTGCCCAGTCAGGAAGATTCAGCCCACAAACTGGGCTGTCACACTTCAGAACGCTATCCTTGCTGGTTGTTGGAATGTGCATTGCTGCTGTAATAATTCACCACAAGCTTGGCAACTCAAAGTAACATGCGTATTTTGTCAACTGAATGTGGAGAAGGAAGATTAGGTGGGCTGTACTTCGTTTTTTGCTTGAAGTCAAAGTTGAAAAGGAGCCCGGAGGGAAGAAAAGCTGGTTCTGAGGTTATTCAGAGTTTTCTACCCCAGTGCAGAGGGGGCAGTCCCATTTTTGTTTCTTCTAAATCCTCTGTTTTCCATAAAATGTTCTTTCATATATTTCCAGATGTATTTATGTAATGTCTTTGGATTTAGTTCATTTTTTATCAATTAAATTTGTCACATTATTTTCATCTGTTTACTTGGACTTGAAAAATTTCCTTCCTTCTTTTAAAATATATCATTTGCATGATTTCAGAGCAGCTTGCATTTTTGTTCTGTACATCATCAAGCTTATAATTTTTTCTCTGTGTAACAATACTCATGATTTTTATTATAGCATCTAAAACCAGCATGATGTCAGCATGAAGTTGGTGTTCAAAAATACTGAATGACAAAATAAAACAGAAAATAAATTAAATAACGATGCATGAGGAATATTTCCAGTAAACTCATGCCTCGTTCACTTCTCTAAATGCATTATTTTATGTTTAGGGTACTCTACCATTTTCCTTCCAGAGTTATTATTAAATCACCCACTAGTATTAGTCTGGGTTCATGTATTTAGATGACTGCAAAGTTTGTGAATAAAAAGAAGTAAAAGATTTGAAGAGCAGGAGGATAAAATTGATTTCTAACACAATATCATGGAGGCAGTAGAATGGTGTAAAAATTGTGATGACTGTGAATGTGTGTAGTCTGCAGTCTCAGCCATCCCTGATCTTTGCTGTATGAAAATTGAAGGTCATAATTATTGAGTCTTTTATGGGAATTCAGAAATCTATCATTATTTTTCTGGGAAATATCTAATGTTTTGAAAGGTGCAAAATGATTTAAACATAAACACAATAGCACAAAATATTTTGTTGACTAAACTAGGTGGTGGGATTAAATCTGAGTCATGGATTCCTGGGTTTTAGCTCTGGTTTAGTCAGGCAATAAAACAATTTTCCCTTTTTGTCCTATGGGGCCCAATATTCTGGAATGATTATTAGTGGTCCATTTTCTCTGACGAATGCTAATTTGCACAAACATGTTTGAATAAGACAGATATGCATATTTGATATCCCCACTGTTTAGAATATCTGATCACTTTAATTCCCATTTGGTGCCTTTGCCTTATAAGTCAACCCAATTTTCTCTCCACAATTTCATTCTAAAAGTCCAACAGTACTAATAAAGGAAGTAGAGGCTTTTCAAAACTATCACAAAGATGCTCTCAATAGGGTGCCAAAAGTCGTATTTCCATGCAAACATTGGAATTATTGTGCTTTCTTATTTGAAAGTCATTCTCCCTTCCTCAGGAAAGAGTTTTACTTGAAAAACTCTTCCTTCCTCTGCTGCCCTACCTAGGAATGTAGGATAATTATCTTGTAGCCATGGTATGCAGCTTGCCAGGGGAGTACATTATGTTAATACACCCAGAATCTCCTCATAGAAAAGCAAAAACCAGGGTTCTGGATTGTTGTGGTTGATACACTGTTTCACCTTGAGAAGTTTAAAGAGACTCAGCAGGAACCAGGACCCTTCCTGTGTAAACATGCTCAGCCTGTGCAAGGAAAGGGAGTAGAGATGATGCTTGGTGGGGGTAGTCTGCTTACAATGTAAGGGAGGGGAAGAGGCTTGCTTCCTTCCTTTCCCCTTTTGCCCTTGTCACTTTGGGATTTGCCACAGCCCCTATGAATGGTTGTCCCCCAGCCACACCAACCTGCCTTGGAGCCAAATGAATATAGACTGAACTCCATAAACTGTAAGGTAAATACACCTTTCCTTCCCTAATTTTGAATGTCAGGTATTTTGTCTTAGCAAGGAGACCAAAGTAACCAAGACATGGGTGACACCTTAGACTCAGGAATTTGGCTTTAAGTAGAACTAATTGTGCTTCCTCATAATTGTTTTGTTGTTTTCAGTTTAAGAAGTTTCCTATATATAACTGAGTAAATTAATGGATGTGTGTTAAATAACTATGACCCTCTAATAGTGCAGTGTCTTCACTATGAGTCATTCCTAAGAGAGAGACCATTTCTCACTTGTGATATTTTCATCTAGTGTGTTTCTCAGTTGCTGTAAATCACAGACAGTGAGAAGTGACTTTTTAAGTCAAGATATGCACAGCATCCCCAATAGTCAGGAAAATAAAGATTAAAAATCTGACTTCCAAATACCAATTTGTGAATTTTCAAAATGGTTAGATATAACATGGATGAGAGGTTTGCAGAGCTGACACTTCCAAGTTCAACTAATGGAACTACATATTGCAAAAGATGTCTTAAGATTTAAAAAAAAAAATTGAGATTCCTGAAAAACCTCATAGTCTTTTGTTTCAGCAAATCAGCTTCTAGAGATTCATTCTAAAGAAATTATGAAAATTAACAAAAATTTTATCCAAATGCACATTTACCACAGAAGTTTTAGTACATTGAAAAGATTTAATGTAATTTATTTATTTATTCATTTATATTTTGGTACCAAGGATCGGATTCACGACCTCATGCTTGCCAGGCAGGCGCTTATGCTGCTGAGCTAAATCCCTGGCTCCAAGATTTAATGTAATTTAATGCATGGTCATAAACTAGAAAACAAGTAACTACAAACGTTGTGCTCTATGAGACCATTCAATGAAAAAAATATATTCTTCATGTATTTGGTAAAAATAATAAAAGGAATACAATAATATTAAGATGTGTGATCAATTTGCTACTTAAATTTTTGCTCAGAAAAAGCCATTCAAATAATGTAATTATGGAAGTGACTCCTAAGAGAGAGAATTATGAGTAATGGAAATCCTTTCATTTTAGTTTTTTCCTTTCTTAAAACTCCTAAAAGTGTATTCTCTCTAGTTTCTCCTATCCTACAAAAAAGAAGCTTGTTACATAAAAGAAAGACATTCTAAATGGACTAAGGGACAGGAACTATTTCACACTGTATTATTTTGCGTGGCTTTAATTAGTGATCACCCCAATAGGCTGGAGGAGTGCCTGTTTATGAGAAGCACCATCACAAAATAACTCACAGAACCAGCGAGCAGGAAGAGCCTCTCTGGTTCTGTGGAGGATCACACAATGGAAACTCTTCACCAGGCACTGAAAGATTCACTAATGATCTGGACCAAAGTCATCACCACGGAGCCAGCAATTATTCTACTACAATTATAAACCATTTATTTTTATCATAAAAGAAAAAAGTCAGTCTTAAGAACAAGATACCAAGACAAGAAATGACTTGGCAAGATCAAAACTCTTATCAGAACTTGAGCTTTTAGGGAAAGTTTGGCAGAAAATGGAACTAGTCAATTTGTGGAAACGTGTCCAAAAATGTCACTTTTGTTCAATACCTTTTGATTCTTTTCTCTATTTGACACCTAAAAATACCAGACCCCATGATGGATTTAGTTAACCATAGTATGCGTTTAATATGTGATTTAATTGCATTTCTAATGTAGTGGGACTGCTATTATTCTGACAGAGGGAAAAGTTCAAATTTACTGAGGTTGATGTATGCGTAGGGATATTCTTGAAAGAATAATTCAGAATTCCCTTTTCAAGTCTGGCTTCAAAGCTCCACTGTTAGATAAACCAAGGCAGAATGTAATTAAAACTAATTAAATTCAAACAAAAGCAAAATTGCTTAAGTATATTCATCACCCGGTTTGAATCTTATTATTGAATTCATTCGTCTCTAATTTCAATGAACATTACTTTGTTAGTAAAGGACACATCTTATGACAGGAAGAAGATTATGCCATTAAAGATCTCCAGTACTCCTGAATGTTAAATTAAGTTGAGCAACAAAAAGTACAGCTAAAACTAAAACCAAACATACTTTTACATTTATAAATCAGTATCCATTTATGTAGATTACAAGGAATAGTGTTTTGCATGTTGTACCTGCATGTTTTATATATTTTAAGCAATGTGAGAAAAAGAGGTACCTTAAACACAAGATAAACAAAAACAGGCTCCTTGATACGTGTTTTAAACTTTTATTAGTACAAGTTGCAGTATATAATGATTGCATTCATTGTAGAGAATTAGTACATGTAACACATTTCAATTGTTTATTTTTCAGGTTTCACTTCATCCATCTTTTGTTCAGAAGATAAATAAATCTAGTGCAGGTGCATTGCTATTAATGGTGAAGGGTAAGTAACAGCTTGAGCAAATCATTGCCAAAAATAAATTTACTTTCTCAAGCACTGCTATTAAGAAGTCAATTTTTTTTTATTATTTCTGAGAAGGGCAAATTCATCAACGTCAGAATACAGCTACAGAATCAAAAAATGCTTGTATTAAGGATTTATAACTGAATTTACTCTGTATGTGTATGTTTTTAGATAATCTAAGTTTTAGAATGAAGATATCTTACCATTTTCTAAAGTATAATAAAAGACATAATACTACAGCTATACAAGCATACTCATATTTATATCGGCACAACTAATAAGTCAGAGAAGTAGTCTGCATGTCCATAAACAGATGAAAAGATTTTCAAAAATGTGGTATTTAAATACGATTGAATATTTCCCTGGTATAAAGAAGGATAAATTTGTATTGTTTGTAAAAGTATGAATATGATTTTAAGCCAAGATTCTAAGTAAAATAGATGAGACACACAAGCTAAAATATTCCACTGTTTTTCTAAATAAGAACCCCGAAGTAAAGAGTAAAGTAAAAGATAGATAATAGGAAACAGGGGGATTGATCTCTTGCAAATGGAAAGAGAGCCTATAAATAGAAAGAAGTATTGAGAAAATAAAAAGAATTAAGGTATGTTATAAATGTAGTCATTATGTGCTGAAAATATGTACAAATAAAAATAAAAAATAAACAAAATAAGGTGTACCAGTATTCAATTAAAGGAAAAAACAGTTTTTGTCTAGAGACAGCTAAACATTAGGAAAGTCCTTGCGAAACAAATTTATGGAAAATTGACTGACAGAACCAAACCAAGTAATGTGAATTAAAACAACATCCCATAACAATTCTATTTTTATTAGCAAAATTAGGAGAACAAAATTTTAAAAGAGAAGAATTTTTGTTTGGCTTCTATACATTGTTGAGCAAGCCATGCAATTGGTACAGTGTAAGAGATTTTTTTATGACATATTTTGTAAAATGAGACATTTTACACTGGGATGTTTTAAGGACAAACTGTAAATATGATGGATAAGACCTCCAGAAAATATGAGATGTCCAAATGCAGTCATGTGAGGCTGGTAAGAGGGTAATGTGCTTTCTCAATTCTTTCTAGTGTTCGTCTTCTTTTAAAAAAAATCATTCTTAGCCTGATTCTTGACAGTGTTATTCTTTATCACATGTCATTGTGGCATTTCTCCTCTAGGGTATATTAATTCTTGTAGAGTAAGGCACAAAACTTAAAACACTATGGGCTATTTGTTTGTCATACATTCATAAACGCAAGTTTTTACTTGCATCTATTTCCTTGCCATGTAAGAAAAATAAAGTCCAGGAAGTTAATCGATTTGCACAATGTCACCAAGCATGCATAGGGAGAATATTGGCTTTCCATGGTGTCTAATGCATGAAAATTCCTGGAAAAATATTGTCAAAATTCCTTCTATGACAAAGGTAGTTTTAGGTTTATCTACATAAAATAATCTTGAGTTGGGTAATTATATGTAATTAGGCAGATGGATCTAGATCCGTGACAAAAGTCCCTACAAGGAGAGCAGGGAAATCACAGTTAGGAATGGATTACAGGAAAACAAAAATATAGAAGACAGAAGAAGACAGAAAATGTATTTCTTTCTCCATCACCAGTAGGAATTCATTTTTAATTTATGACTCTGAAATAATAAATTTTTGTTTTAAGTCACTAAATATTTATCACACCAGTATTAAGAAACTCATACAAACAACAGTGAAGTCATGTAAGTAAAGAGGTAGGACTTGAATTCCTGGCATTTATCATTTCTATTACTACAGTGCATATTCTGACCTATATCAGTCACTCTCATAATCAAAATTTTTACCATATGTGTCTATTGTAAATCAGTTCACATATATGGCACTCAATATATGAAAATTCTGGAATAACCGTTGGACAAGAACAAGTATGAATAAGGTACATATTTGTACATATGAATAATCCAACCTGAAATGAAGCTATTTTACATAACAATATGAATAATTCTCTTCATTTTTCTAGTACAAGAGAAGAATCCAGGGTCTTCACACTGAGCTAGATACTCAGCCCATTTTTGTATCATTGTTCTTTTAATTTAAAGTCCTCAATGTTGTGATCTTTTTAAAGAATACACTTGACCTGTCCAACTCTGGCCATATGACAAAGGACTATATGGTATTTCAATAAATTTTACATAATGCCTGAACCATAGGAAATAGTTGATCATCCAAGAGTTTTGGACATGTAGAAATGGTAATTCCTTCTGAGTTGGTCCCGCATATTCCTGCAGTACACTCTGCCACGTGCTCCTCATTTATACTTTCACTGAAGGGTTTGCTGCTGCAGTTACCGGCATTCTGTAGGTTGTTGACTATTATCCCATGGACCCCAAATTTCAGTCCCTACAGCCAATAACTGACACAGGAATATAACATCTTTGTTCTTTTAGTTGAACTGAGCTCTACTCTAAAGAGTCATGTTAGCCTGAGAATTTCCTGTGAATTAGACAGACTCTATAGTCAGGCCTGCATCAGAGAATGCCTTCTTTCTCTTCTTGGAACTACTTCCTTTTCCACTTTCCCACAAGATCGGACTTAAGAAACTCTTGGATAAATAGCTTGTACTCTTATTCCCAGAGATCTCAAACTGCAACAGTTTAGTTTAATTTAATAATATATAAAATTCTATACTGTAGAAAAAATCAGAACTGTTTCTCAGTAATCTAATGATTGTATGGGGCAGCTAGGAAATTCTTAGCAGACATCCACTCTCATTGCCCATGTCACATTTATTATGAGAATAGCATTTAATTTACAACATATTGAAAATATCACTTGCATTAATATTGGCTATGATTTATGTAGTAGGACAAAAAAATCAAGACCTTCCAGTCTTTTCACACTTTTCTTTGTATATCTCAGTTTCTCTTTCTATACAAAATGGCTAATAACTACAGTTTTTACCTAACTCTTGGGTTGTGCTGTTATAAAGATGATGTGACTAAGTGCTTGTACACTTTCAAGCAGTGCCTGGCGCTTAATGGAGACATCAGCAGCTGTTTTCTAGCACATTGTTCCAAAGGTTCCTCTTATATTGTGTCTCTCCTGACTCTTCTGTTTCCAATCTACAAATATTCTGAGCCTCTTAAATAAACGATGAAACAAACAAGCAGAATACTGATGCCGTCCTTTGTTTTTTCTCTTTATAGTTAGCCCACTTTCTCCTTTTCATCATTTACAAAAGTAAATGCTGTACCTTCCTCATGCTCTATTTGGCCTTCAAATTGAAGCAAAACAAGCTCCAACTCTAGCAGAATGATACGTTTATCTATACAATAGCCAGAGAGATGATATATACACAGATGTAGACATAGATGTAGGTTTAGGTGCAGATGTTAATTCAGGTATAAACATGTATGTTTTCCACATTTCAGTGATTTGCTTGATAGGAGAAAAAGCACATAGAATGATAAAATCCAACTGAGATCTTGTTGTTTCCTGAGATTCCCTCAAGTATTTTTTTTTTTTGTCCTCCATCTAAAATTCTTGGGTTATTTTTAATGGTACTACTCTTTCCAGCAGCCATATTTCCTTATTCCCAAATTTATACAATTTGCAAAATACATTCCTCTCAGCATGTTGGTCTTCTGAGCTGTCACCAGAATACTCAATCAGTCTCTGCTTACAGTATTCTGAAGATTTTGTAGCCCACATTCCCAAATCTTTTCAAACTCTACAGAACAGTTCAACGTGCCCCTGAACCACATGGTCAGGTAAAACACAGCAAGAACTTCACTTCTCTTGTACCAGTTTTCTAAGTTAGTCAGCTTTCTCATAGCTGGGCCAAACTTCCTGACAAAAAGAAATATTTAACTAGAGAAATATTTAACAGAAGAGAAAAATTTTATTTCTAGTCATGCTTTACAGAGGTTACAGTATGGCTTCAAGGTGAACACACCATTGTAGGACAAGGAAGAGTAAAAACATGTATCTCATAGCCACCAGGAAGTGGAGAGGTAAGAAAATACCCCAGAAGGGATGGGCCTTGGATCAGATAGAGTCTCTGGGGAAGCATTTCCTTGACCCTTCCAGACACACTCTGTAGTATGACTTAATGATTTAGGCATCTCTAAAGCTAATCAAATTGATAATCTGGATGAAGCATCACAGCATATGGAAGGAATTTGGGCTATGAGGGTCCCACCTTCACAAATGAACTAATGACAACTATAAGGAGGCTTGAGAGTATATGTTCTATTAATTTTGGTATGCTAATATAAGATGATTTTAGCTAATGAATGAGATAAAGTCTCCAGATTTTACTTAAAGATCAAATATTTCTCTTAAATTGGACCAACTGGCTTAAGGGTTCTACAGTCTACATTTCATGTCTATCTCATAGCATGGGGTAGTAGTGGTAGACATATAAAATTAGTTTAACTTAAATTGAAAATTAAAATTGATTGAGTTTAATGTTACATGGCTTTAGGCACATGGAAATATAGATATTCAAGTATCTGCTTATTTTTCATATTCTGTTCACTTCATCAAGAATATCACTGTCTCCAAATGTACAAATTTTGTCCTGTCCTTTAAGATAAAAATAAAATGTCATATTTTTCTGTGATCCTTTAATTCTCTACACTGGATTTCCTCAATTTACATATACTTCTATTTAAGAATTGTTGAACTGAACTAAGCTCCTCTCTCTGAATTAATTACCTCTTTTTGGAAAGTTCTTTTTTTAAAAGAAAATTGTTGTCATATTATTGTATAAAAATGTTTTGTATAGCATTTTATATGTATTTTGGAAACATTGTAAACATTGTAATTTGCCATGCTATAACTGGGTCAAAAACGGAATAGTCATGTAAAGTGCTAATATATTTAATGTAACAGTGCACAGAAGATCACAAGGTAGTATATTATTCATAGTTATATGTGTGACACATGTAATAAACAATTGTATAGTTTAGAGGAAAGAGAAATTGGTATGGTCCATGCTGGTTTAATATGTCATAAAAAGGATAATAAGGTATATTGGAGCTTGAAATACTTGTGGTTAATCCAGACACATCCAGTATTTATTTACTGAGTAAGTCACACACTTGTCTTTATTAATCTTTGTATCCTAGTTAAATATTTGTAAACAACTTGCTCTGTCCTACTGCAAAAATGTCCTGCATTATGACATTTTGGTAGTGAAATCTGTATTAATAATGACTCCTGTTGTGAGAACTGACAATTTGACTTATTTAATGATTTATTCATAGTTTATCTTTAACTTAAATATTAATATTTATATTTTTTTGTATCTACTGTGTTTAGTGTATTCTGCTAAGCCATAGAGATAATTAAGAGAGCTGCAGTTTTCACTCAAAAATGTGTAATCTTGGCAGCTGTGGCTTGAGTGAGTGGTGGGCAAACCAGGAAGAGAACAAGCCGGCGTCTCCTGAGATCCAGCCATGTTTGAATTTAGGGCGCTAGGCAAGAAAGCAACCCACTCACCTCCCTGGTAAGCAGCCATGGCTGGAGCAAGCAGCAGGCAAGCCAGGGAGACAACCAGCCAATGTATCTCGAGATCTGGCCATGTTGGAACTTAGGGTGCTGGGCAAGAAAGCAGTCCACTCACCTCCATGGTAAACAGCCATGATCCTACTGGTAGGCGGGCTGAAAATCAAACATTCCATTCCCCACCCAGCCCCAAATAGGAGCCAGAGGTCTGAGCATCTCTTGGGAGCATGACCGTATGCAATATAGCAAATATGGGGGATTTCCTTCTACCATAGCTTTGAAGGTAAATACTGTTTTCACTGTTTTGCTTTGTTCTGATTAATTATATTGCTCTATTCAATGTGCTGTTCTGATAGGTTTTATAATGTTTTGTATTTGATTTGATTTTGCTATACCTGACTGCAAGGACAACTATTGTGAAGATAATGAGATATACTATGGTACCTATTACTGTTATCCCGGTATCCTGCTGTGAAGTTCTGTACCAATGTCACTGAATTGCCTCAATTGGCTTTGTTCTGTCTTGTTCTGTTGTATTTTACTTCTTTCAAAATAAAAAAAAATTGTAATCTTGTTTAGTGAGACAAACATATAAACAAATACTGAAATAATTTATTATAGATAAAATTACTAGACTGTATATAGGCAATTATTCATTATATTAAAATTATTCCAATTGTGAAGTAAAAGGAGAGGGTGCTTAGATTGAGTCTTGAAAGATGCATGTATGTTTACCAAATATAAAGATGGCAAAAGACAATGAGAGAGGAAAACAACCAGCACTGCAGTGTAGGAAAGGTTGACTAATGAAAATTTCGTGTGATTGAATCACAGAGCTAGCTGTCTTGAGGGCTGGTATTACATGGTGTTTTCATTTGAATGCATCTTCTCTCCATAGTTTATGTTGAGATTTAATCTTCCTGGTGATAATCCAAGGAGAGGGAACCTTTTGTAAATGTATTAAATCATGTAGGCGCTACTCTAATGATTGGATTAGTGTCATATAAAAAGGCTGGAAGGAACTAATGTAGCTTCTTTCTTGCTCTTCTTCCTCGAGATGGCTCCACCTTTGAGAAACAGGCCCTCACATAACACTAATCCTGCTCCCTTAATGATGGCCTTCCAGTCCTAAGAACAGTGAGACATAAATTTCTGTTCTCTATAAATTACCAGGTCTTATATATTTTGTTATAATAACATAAAGAAGCTAAGAAACATGGAAAGAAGTGGGCATTTCACAACCAATGAATCTTTTTTTTGGTTACTCTCTTGCTCTACTGAGACTAGTACACTTCTATTTCAATTTGTTTTAATTTTTTAGTGAATGCACTACAGTTGAAAGTTCTATATCCTTGTGTATTTTTGATATCCCTCTGTTGCACTGGTTCTCACAGAAGTCTATTATCTTCCATGAAATATACTTTTGTTTTTTATCCTCTGGTTAGATATTACTATTTCATAATTCCTCCTCTGTGGCATAGTGTTTATGTCTCCAAAGGTAATGCATAATATGTTAAAGCTATTTGAAAATACATCTCCTTTCCATGATAATCCTCAGTTCTTTTTCCTGTCAGTTCATTTTATCTTTTTTTAACACATATTTAGTTTTTTTCCACACTGATAAGTACTATAGTAAGTGCATGGTTTTTATTTATTCAGGTAATTGTTACAGTGACCCAACAAGGTAAAACCAGTTAGTACTTTTTTTGTGTGTAAGAGGTGACAACTAACTCAGATGACTACATAGGTAGGAAATGAGTAGTCTAGGATTCAAACACAAATGACTGAGCTATTGAAAATAGTTTCTTCACTAGCATTCTGGAAATAAATTAGCAAGCTTTCATCACCATATCAAATACCTACTTACATCTGAGCCTATGCAATTGATTTTTTCTTTACTACCGTATCTCTATTATTACTAGTCTTTTTTTCACATCTTACATATATGATCACTTCTGTCATCAAACACTTTTCTCACTAGATTTCCAAGATTGTGTATTCTGCACATTACCTCTGAAATTACTTTTTAATATTAAGGTTTGATGAGTCATCATTGTTTCCCAAATTTTTATGAGATTAGTTCTTTATACATTCTATATTTGAAAATTATTCCTTTGGCAAATGTATATACTATTAATCTTATGTGTCACAGATACACTGTCAAATCCAATTTTTGATTAAGTAAGTTTATTGATATATTTTAGGTATATGTAATAATCACTAATGAAAGTGAATTTGTGCGTATACATGATATGGTTTGAATCTTTTTTCCCATTCCTGTACCCACAAAAGCTTCAACACTTCTTCCCCCTTGTTATGATTGATGCATGGTGTCACTTTGAGTTTAGACTTAACAGGGACTCAGCAGGAAGCCAGGATCCCTCCTTTGTAAGTACCCTCAGCCTGTGTAAGACAAGGGCACAGACGTGGTGTCAGTGCTACCCCTGTCCTGGAGGAGGAGTGCCTGTGTAAAATACAGGATAGAAAAAGAGGCTTGCTCTTCTCCCTTTTTGCTCTTGTTGCTTTGCTGTCTTCTGCTGCCTTGAAGTGTTATCCCTTGTGCCATGCCACACTGCCTTGGAGCCAACTGATTATAAATTGAAACCTCCACGAACTGGGAGCTAAATAAACCTTGCCTTCCTTCATTTTGGGTGTCAGGTATTCTGTATCACAAACGAGAGAAAAGTATCCAAGACATCTTCCTTGTTCAGGAAAGGTTTGCTGTTTCCTCCTTTTGTCATTTTTTTTCTCTCTTCTGACCCTTCTATTCCTCCTCCCACTTCCAGGTTTCCCTTCCTATTTAAACATTTTCTTCCTATTTCACAATACTTTATACATTTTGGTCCTTATTTATACTTCTGGTCTCTCATACCAGGGAAGGGATGTAGTATGCAAAAATATGTGTCCAATTAAATTCAATTAAGAGTATGGTTTCAAAAAAAAGAGTATGGTCTCAAAATGTGCGTCCATTTAGCTAGAAATGTCACAAGCTTACATTTCATAAAGATAAATTAGTACATATATATGTATATATGTATGTATGTATTAAAAAGTCTTCTTTATTGATTTATCAGTTGATGGGCATTTAGGTTTTTCCCAAGATTCAGTTATTATAAACTGTGTCACTGTAAACATGGGTGTGCATATATTGCTGTGTTATGATGGTTTTAATACTTTCTAGAAGAAATGAAGAAAAGGAATTGCTGGATGGAATGGAACCTGTAGTCTTAGTTTTTTTACGTTTCTTCACATTCATTTCCACACTGGTCACAGCAGTCTACACTCACACCAAGAATGAAAAAGGGTTCCTTTTTTCTCACAGTTTTTGCTGGCATTGTTTTTGGCTTTATTGATAACATCAATTCTTTTGGTGTAAGATAGAATCTCATTACTATTTTATTTTGCATTTGTCAAATGAGCAGTGATGTTGAAAATCTTTTAATGGGCCATTTGTATTTCTCATCTAAGAAGTGTTTATTCCTTTCATGTGCCCATTTATCAACCAAGAAAAGTTCAGGCCCTAAACTTTTCTTTGTTGATAGATTTTTTGGGGGTAAATACCCAGCTGGCTTAAGTGGAACTTCAATCCTAGTTTTTTGAGGAATCTCCACATTGATTTCCACAGTGGTTTTCCCAGTCTACACTCCCACTAGCAGTGGAGCAGTGTTCCTTTTACCCCGCAGCCTCACCAACATTTGTTATCAGTTGATTTCTTGATGGCAGCTATTTTTTCTGGAATGAGATGGAATCTCAATATTGTTTTAATGTGCATTTCTTGAATGACCAATGATGTTGAGCATGTCTTCTGTATTTATTTGCCATTTGTATATCTTCATATGAGAAATGTGTGTTCATCTCAGATGCCCATTTTTGGGCTGGGTCTTTGAATTTGGGGAACCTGATGTTTTTCAATTCTTTATATGTTCTAGATGTAAGTCCTTTGTCTGAGGGACAGTTGGCTAACATTCTTTCTCATTTTGTGGACTTTCTTTTCACTCTGTTGGTGATTTCTTTTGAAGTACAAAAACTTTTTAATAAGAAGAGATCCCAGTTGATTCTTTGAAGTACTTCCTATGCTGTTTGTGTTCTATTTATGAATTATTTGCATACCTCTATGTCTTTAAGATTTCTACCTACCTTGTCTTCCAGTAGATTTAATATTTCTGTTTTAATATTTGGATCTTTGGTCCATTTTGACGTTAGTTTAGTGCTTGGTTACAAACATGTGTCTAGTTGCAGTCTTTGGCATGTGGAAAGCCAATTTTTCTGGCAAGATTTAGTAAAGAGGCTATCTTTCTTCCAGTGAACACTTTGTTTAGCCCCTTTGTCAAATGTGAGGTGGCTACATGTCTTTGTAGTTATATCTGCAATTTCTGATCTGTTCCACTGATCCTCAGGTTTGTTTTTTTCTTTTGTTTTGTTTTGTTTTGGCAGCACCATGCTGATTTTGTCACAGTAGCTTTGTAATATAATTTCAAGTCAAGGATTGTGATGCCTCCTGCCTTGCCCAGGATTGTTGGCCAGGATTGGTTTTGCTATTCTAGGACTCTTGTGTTTCCAAATGAATGTTTTCTCTAGATCTATAAGCTATGTTAATGGAATTTTGATTGGAATTGCATTAAATCTGCGGAACAGTTTTGAGAGTATGGCCATTTTCACGATTTTGTTTCTCCCTAACCATGGGCAAGAGAAATGTTTCCATTTTCTATATCCTCTTCAATCTCTTTTTAGAGCACTATAGTTTTCAACATATAGGTATTTTACATTCTTTTATTTTTATAGTTGAGCACAGTTTCAATTACAATAATATCAAACATAACACAATAGTATAAAGCCATGCATATAGTGAAAGAATTCCAGGGCTTTCTGAACCGAATAACAGAGAATGATCAATGGGTATTATAATATCTCATTTTTGATAAAAAAAGAAAAAAAATTTGTTTGAACTATCACACATATTCAAATTCCAATGAGACACAATGTGGTAGACAGAACCAATGGTAATAGAACAAAAAAAAAGCATGGTAGGACTTCTAAGAAGGATAATATTAAATCAGCAATAGCTGTCATAATGTTTTCTTCAAAACAGCTGTTCATATCATCACGTATGATATAGTCAAATAAAACA